>JACCGJ010000537.1:21847-36846 GCA_013407085.1 Atriophallophorus winterbourni | reverse complement strand
TCCCAGGAGCTCTAAAATGTGGTTTCGCGTTGTGGTGCTATCAGATTCCAACGCTTATAAATATCCCATTGTGTTATTTCACTCACATCTTCCAACGAGGCTTACAAAACACACTTGGCATGGCTAACGGACAGGAGGCAAAAGTCCTTCAGCAAATAGAGCGACTTGAGTTGCTTACAACTTGGAAGCCCACTCTTTGTTGTTCCATTACAAAAATGTCGTGTGTTGATAATATTAATGTCAGCCAAAACATGGTCCATAATTTTCGATTACTTCCAGTGGATAGCGTGGAGGCCGTGATGAAAATCTTGGAGAAATATCATGGCGCTGTCTCGAACTACTCCGTAAATTCATCCAGTCCCCAGGTTGAGGTGAGTTCCATGGTAATTTTGTGCTCTTGACCATACCTTTAACATGTGTTCGAACCAAGTACCGAGGTTGGTTGTCAGCCTCACAGTGATGCGACTGTTTCTCTGCGATTCATGGCATCGCTTGCAGTGATCATAATTTAATCCGAGCACTTAACCCCAGATTTATGATTGTACGTGACTTGCTGACCTGCTTAAATACTATTTAGAACAGCGAACTCATTGATTTGCTTCTTGATTGCTTTCCATTAGTGTAGCACTAGCGTGTTTTCTGTTGCCAACCTAGAATGCCCATTATGTTTTTGTTGAATAACAAACCGCCTCAGCATTCGTGCCACTGGGTCGGTCTCATTCGACGCACTCACAGTTAACAAAGAAGAAGTAGATGTAGAAAGTGTTGTTCGTTAATACGAATTTTCAGCGAATCAAATCAATTTGACCACACAAAACCTCCCTCTCACGACGCAAGCTGATCCCCCCCCTTTCCGACTGAATGCCATTTTCGTTCATTCTACTTTAGCCAACTACCACCGTGGAGCTTCTCAAGGCAACACAAACGTCAAGTGAGAAGCAAGCGTCCCCGAAGCTGACCGAGCAGGAGCAGACCTTAACATTCAACATACTCCGACAACCTGGCTCTGGTTTGGGTCTGAGCATCGCCGGCGGTGTAAAATCGATCCCTTTCCGGGGAACGGACCATGGCATTTTTGTCAGTCGCTTGAATCCAAATGGCTTGGCATTCACTTCTGGCCTCCGGTTGAACGATAAAATTATCGAGGTATGTTCAATGTTGCGGTGGTTCATGCCAACCGATGCTTCCTCGTTTTCTGCTCTCCTTTGTTTCGTGATTGTAGGTGTTTCACCTTCAGACAAGGCTACTTTGATACCCACATGTAGCTCGTGGATTTGCAAATACCGACCGTTGTGATACATTCCAGTTTACCATGATTTGAGAACGACTCCATACTCTCCACATAATTAGTGGAAACCAAATCTGTTTGGGTGTACAAAATGAAGGACAACAGAACTTCATTAGCTTTAATCTAAAATTAAAGTGGTCGGAATCTGAAACATCTTCTTTTTGCAGCCATGCCTGAAATATACATAATCTCGGCCGTTGACAGATTCCATGAATTCTTAGAGATGTGCAGGTTAAACATTTTCATGTGTCAACTACGCTCGGATGTGCAATCGCGTCTAACATCATGCTAAACTGCCACCAGTAGTGAGCTGTTATGTAAATCTTGAATCATGTCTAGTTTCATTTCTCATATCTGTCTAGGCCTGGGTAACCTTATCGTATCCTAGCCTACGTGCAGTCTATGACTATACGACAGTTTGCCTGCAATAGGCTTATGTTTTCATACACACATATATGTGTGTCGACTGTGTTAAGTCGTACTTCTGAAACGATAAATAGCTCCCCGACGTCACGATGATTCGCTACTGATGAAACTTTATCATGTCATGCGGATAGTGGTCCTGCTCACCGCAAACTGTATGAAGCGGGTCTTGGGGGCGCATAAATATGGATGGATGTTTTGTTTACTCTACTCTACACAAGTTTTCAAAACTCTTCCGTGTTGGAACGCGTCCACATTTGCATGGTGTATCGTTGTGGCTGAAGGTTTTAGCAGTGCCACTGTTGTTATTAAAGCTTTAAATAGCTTCACACGCTAACAATGTTTCGCTTAGCTAGACCTGTAGAGGCCAGATCATCATCATCATCGTTTATAGTCAGCTTCATTCGGCCTTTAATATTGAGACTAGCGCCAGGTGGACGTCTCATTCCGTCTGATGATACACTCCACATGGACTAATACACCCCCAGTGACTGTGAAACTCCATCTACTGCTTCCAACTCAACATGCTTTTTGGGCAACAGCGGACATTTTATGGATTTATATTCGCGGGTGCACATGGTATGAAAGCACAAGGCTGATCCAGGCAAAGTGCCGCAAAGTCAGAGACTGCACGTGGGCTAAGATACTGTCAGGTTGCCCAGGCCTAGACAGATATTGAGGGGAGGCGGGTGCACATACCGATAGATAGCTTCTTGATTCTGTTGGTCCCTGTCTACTTCTCGCGTGACACTTGTTTGAGGCCTAGCCAGGTTTTTGCCTTTTTAATATTTCGTCTCAAATGTGCTTCCTGTTCTATCATATTCGTTTTTTTCCGTTGGGTGATGTGACAGTCAAGCCTTGTTTTTAATTCTATCAGTATCACTTTTATCTATACATCAAATTACCACCCGTTGGGGTTCTTCCTACGCCGAGCATGATGAACCTCGGGGTCAAAGGGGATAAAATGCGTCCAGCTTAATTTGCCACATGGCTTTACGAAAACGCATTGTGTGTCAGTACACATCATAATTGTAATGTGGCTGATAGTATCTCCTGCTTCACAAGTTTCCCTTACAGTCCCAGGTGTTCCAATGACGTTCCATGCATGGGCCTTAACCATTAGTTTCGCAGATCTTTTAAAACCATCGCTTATTAATGTATTGGAGAGAAGTTTTAAAAATTTGAGCAAGCGTTTCTTTTCCTTGTTCGTGTGATACATTCTTTTTGCCTGCTTCTTTTTTGCATTGTCATGGCGATCGTGTGAATCATGCCGACACAACAAGTATGCCCTATAAAGCTGTTGGCTGCCACAGCTCGTGCCTGGTATGGTTAATCTATCGAGCGTCTGTGATTGATTCCCTTTTTATCGAAATCCAAAAGCCTATTGTCGTTTATCGTTGTTGTTTGAAAACAAGTTGAGGGCACTGTGCGTTGTTTATGTTCCTTAAGGTCGATTGACTCTTGGTGGTCTTTGAGAAAACATTCTGCTGTTTTGATGTTTTGGTAGCTTAAAATTCGAATGTTTGCGGCGATGCATCTCTCTCTCTCGCGACGACTCATCTTTGAACCATCTGCATCACGAACAATTCTCGTGATTGCAGAACGCGTCTTCACATGTATGCATTGCGCATATATGATCAACAAAAGACGTCGTGACGCTGCGAATTTATCACTCGGCTTGAAATGCTTGATGTACTTTTACGAGGCCGCCATTATCTACCCTTGTCATTCGGCATATCTAATCGACATGGGCCACCTAGTGAAACGTGGCGATGCGTTCTCCATCGTGTACGCGGTTTCCCAAAGCGTGCAACGAAGACTTAGTTAGCGCTCAATTGGAATATGTTTGGGACCGATCGTGTATTCATAATGCAAAGAAATTTGAGTGCAATGGGTTAGAGCGGTTTTGGGGTAACGTTTCACTTCTGACACAGAAGCTTCATCAGACCAAGGGTGATAGTCAGGACAGGGAACATGATTAAGTAGCGGTCAACCCTCCACCACTTATTTGACCTTACCGCTAAACAGCCTATAGTCGCCTACAGTGTGTCACGTCTCGTGGGAATGACCAGGATCAGTGGTGGTCCGTTTTCCTCACAGTGTGCATTCAAATCAATCTGATTCAAGTGAACACATGCGTAAAAGTACATGACTAACGGGGCTAAAGTTACGCTATTTTTGAAGATAAACAAAAATCTAATTAACTAGTAGGTATAAGGTGAATAAAAACTATTTACTTTCGCATCAGTGCCAAGCGGCAGATTGTGGAGATTTCTGCCCCATCATGTTCCCTGTCCTGACAATCACCCTTGGTCTGACGAAGCTTCTGTGTCAGAAGTGAAACGTCACCCAAAAACTACTCTAACCGATTGCACTCAAATTTCTTTGCATTCGTTGGCACATTTTGAAGAGACCTGAGATCGAACTCTTGCCTCCAGAATGTATGATTTATGAAATCACAAGCCAGATCCAGGGAAAGTGCCCCACAGTTAAAGACTGCACGTGGGCTACGATGTTGTTAGGTTGCCCAGGCCTAGACAGTTTAGAGGAAGGAAAATAGCAAATGCAGTCAGACTCCAACGTGTACTCGCATGCAGCTCAATACCGTAGGCAACTCAATTTACCACGGCGTTAGCTGCGTAGCACGGAAGTGCTGCGCGATTGCACATCCATGCCCTGCGTCCAGATACGGATAGTTCGTAGCCAGTTAGGGTTGTGTTACGCTATGTTGATTTCCGTTTAATGTCTGATGGCTAACTCTCTGTCGAGCCTCTATGTAGTTTTTGACAGCGCTGCACTTTTTCCGATTGCAACCTTGGGAATTCACATTCTTTCTCATGCAGACGACCCAGCGTGACCTGAAACACGAAATCACTCAGTTGCTCACCCCGGTACGAACTGTTCACCTAGGCCGCAATCTGTTTTTTGCGGAATGCTTGACCACGACGTCTTGTTTTCTCTATCAGGATAATATTTTTATTAGAACATACACTTTCCCATTTAAATCAAAATTATTCTGGTATTTGAGTTCAGTCTGTAACGTTTGGAAGGTGTTGTTGATCCGTTCCTGTACAAGTATATTTTTTGTATTCTGTATCTGGTGGTTCTCCTTAAGCAATTTGATTTTTCACCGTAAACGTTTGGATTTCGTCTATATCTATTCCCCCGTTTGCTCAGGTCAACGGAATCAGCCTGGTTGGAGTGGAGCACCACGTTGCAGTGACGGCTCTTCGGGCGAATACGAATCAATTCCGAATTGTGGTCACTCGCTCCACGTCGATGTCACCCCCCGCCGACTCAGTGGACAAAGATTCAACCACTGTAAGTCGTCGTCACGTCTCGTTGCTTTTGTTTCTGTGCTGTTGAGTGGAGTACCAGGTCCCCCTTACTGCATCCGCTCACTGTTTATTGTTTATCTTGAGTTTAAAGCATGCAGACTATGTAGTATGGTGTCTCTTTTGCCTGGTAAAATTCTGTTACCGGAGATTGAGCCGGCAAAAACATGCTCTAGGTTTTGACAGTAGAAAAACTTGCGACTGTTGCTTAACTGCAGGTTCTTGCCAAACGTAGTGCATGGATGAATGACGAAAATTCCAGTCGCATTTGGTAACTTGGGTCGTTTTTTGGTACGAAAGCACAAGCCTGATCCAGGCAAAGTGCCGCACAGTCAGAGACTGCACTTTGTCTAAGATACTGTCAGGTTGCCCAGGCCTTGACAGATATGAGGGGGAAATAGAAATAGACCTGGTCGGCCTGTTAACTGAATTAGCTGCTGTTGAGGCGGTTAGGATCGAGCTGTCGGGCATCTCAATAGTTACTTTGCGAGATAAGACACACGATTGGCTGTTCCGTGACTTGCCGGTTCAAGCAATTTTTCTACTGTTTGATTAAACTGGCTTGTTCTCCGGTAGATAGAAAGTATATTGCATTGCAGTGATAAACACAAGGATGTTGTCAAGTTGATCCCCTTCAACTTGCTTAGAGAATGTTTTTGGTGTACGGTAGTTGATTGGAATACATGTGAGACTCATGTGATTGTTTAGCGAAGCTTTCTTTAATGTTATCTTATTGTTTCACAAAATATTCTCATTTTTTTTCTTATATTCATGTTTTACTGAACCCAGAGTAACCTGCTGTCTGCAAGCAAACAGATCTGTAAGTGATATGGATGGGAACAGCACAGCATATCGTTTCCTGATTTTCTTTTTTGTATCATACGGTGACCGTCATCGGTCTTTCTTTGTCTCGATTTTCCGACAATCCCCGTCTCCATTTATGGGATCATATAATCAATTTCTTCCTATTCATCTATGCCGATATATCTGCTTGATAAACCTGCTCGATATATTTTCCCCTTTTCCCGCCGTTGAAGATCATTCGCTGCACTCTGCAACGTGAACCAACCGGCTTGGGCTTTAGCATCGTCGGTGGCCAGGGATCATCTCCCTCATCTTTTGATCCAAAGGTACGCTTGGTTCTATGATTGAACCCTGTTACTTGGTGATTCTTTGTTTGCTCCTTCTTTAATCTTTTCCCCACCTGTTTTCCTCTTGTTTCCCCTTCCAGGCAATCACAATCAGTCGCATTATCGAAGGTGGTGCCGCTTACAAATCCGGCATTTTACAAGTTGGGGACCAGCTCGTGAAAGTACGTTTCTGTATTCGATCTTTTGGGAAGAGATTACTCTAATACCTACCGTCAGGTTTGGGAAATCGTTTGGAATTTAGTTCAAATTTCTCCTCTCACATTCGTATCTACCTATTTCGTGAACCGTTACCGAGTATCTGTAAGGCCACACCTATGGATTTTGGCGAATTGTGTCGTGGAAACATTTCCCGAATGACCTAGAGATGATGCATGCGTCATTGCTTCGTTTACCGCCTTTGATTTTAGCTATTTTCACCCGGAAATCATTGTTCCTCGCACTACTGGCCTTTTTATTGGAGTGTGTAAGTTCTCACGTGACGATTTTGGATCTGACACCTGAGTAGGCGCGTGCTTTGAAGAGCAAAGCTCGTGATGTCTTGGAATGTGTTTTTGGATTGACTTGATCCACCGCTTGTTTTGGGAAGATCGTCTCGGAGCAGAGTGTTGTTTTGATCGATCTAGCTCTATTTTGAATGCAGTTGAGTTATTATTTCACCAACTTCACGGTTCGAGTCTAAGGTTCACAGAACCGGTATTCTTTTTCGTTCCGCGAATGACTGAGATTGGCTATCCGCTTAACACATTTTCAATACGATACGTCTATAGTAAACGGGTCATGGTATTCCATCCTGTATTATGCGGCTAACACCGTGCTAAATTGATTGGCCACCGATAGTGAGCTGCATGCTGAAATACGCTGGAGTCTCACTACCATTTCCTGATCTTTTTTCTCCCTCATTTCCCCCCTCTGTCTAGGCTTGGGCAACCTGACAGTATCTTAGCCTACGTGCAGTCTCTGACTGTGCGGCACTTTGCCTGGATGAGGCTTGTGCTTTCACACCATGCATTCGTTACAATCATTAGGATTACGGGTGTTTCTGTCAACTCCCATTTTTCACAGTTGCGCTGATCTGAAACTGTTTCGTAGTTGGCAAGAGATATTTAACGAGAGCCATATATATATTGCCTACGTTTTGTTCGGCTTCATTGATTTCTCTAAGCACGTCAGTTCGGGCTCGCCGTTAGAAATCGAACGCTCTAGACCGTAAGCGCGAGCCGTTTCGGCAGAATGTGACGAAAGTGATTTTCTCAGCACCACTTACATACTCAAATACATCGTACCAAGCAATAGGGCGTCGTCAGAAAGATGACTAGGTGCCGTGAATATTGTGAAGTCTTTCATGCATCTGGATCTCCCGCAAGATAATGGAGAATAGTAATTGAAGCTTCCTTTCTTGATTGACCACCATCCATGCTTTGTTTATAGATTCCGTTTACCCCAGGCACCAGCCACTTGTCTTTACCCCCTTTCCTGATAAGTGAGAACATTTTCGTCGGAATTTCGGAAGCAAAGTACCGGAATCGGTTGTCAGATGTAGTCGAGACACACGCCATATGGATGCATTTTATAGATTTTAGAAGCTCGCTTTCACTGTTTTCCCCAGCTACTGGCATATCAGACTGTTTAGTCATTCGACAAGCTATGGAGCATGCACAAATAATGTGCTTGTTGTGTACGTTCATCGGGGGGTATCGACCAACAGTGGCCAACAACAACAACAACCCTGGCCAACTTAATAGCACTATAAAAGCATAATCCGTCACATTCTTCATGGATGCTTCGAAGTCGGCTGAAAATCTATCGAAATCACGGTTACGACGCACTTCATAGGCCCCATTACGTAACAAGTACCACATGGTCACCAGTAACAAAATAACATTAGAAATTTAGAAAACCACAGTACATGTTGAACCTCATCCAATGTACTCTGAGATGAAGTGTGTACATTGGAAACATCATTCTATTCAAGTTTGACCATGGTTCGCTCTTTCTTTCCTTCTCATATCTGTCTAGAACTGGGCAACCTGATAGTAACTTAGCCCACGTGCAGTCTCTGACTGTGCGGCACTTTGCCTGGATCAGGATTGTGCTTTCATATCATACCATATCATGGCTCGCTCTGCCAAAAGGATCGGTCTAACGATAATTGTCTTCATGGTTTTTTTTTATAAATCCCTTGTTTCTAACACTCCCGGGTGGTCTACGTTTTTTTAACTCGCTCTATTGACATTTTTCGCCACGCCACCTGTGGTTATATCCTCGTGAAATGCCAATGCCTATTACCGAAGTGTTTGGTTAAGTATTGGGACTAAATTGCGAGCGAAATTCATCACCACTGGAAAAGTATTGTACATACGTTCATGCTTGGTTGAGGTTCTTAGTGTCAGGTTGATTTTAATTTTCTCATTCCTGGTTTGTTTCTATTATACCAAGCGTGAACAAATATGTGGATACCTGCTGTCTTATGATATTTAACGTTTCCGGATTCGTCTGTGTTCGCAGTACTTTCGTTAAGACTCATTTGTGGTGGGTTGAAAACTGGTGATATATGAAAAGAAAATCAACTTTCTACACTCCCTTGCTGTCTTACTTGCTTACTTTGAAAACTCGGGCAAACCTGGATTATGAATATTTGTCTTGTAGCACTTTTAATATCGTTCTCCACTGTAATGGTTAAGCATTAACGTGCGTGACCCCTAGTGTACGCACCGATTACGCAATCGAGCTAATCTGTCAGCAGATGACCTTCAAACCTGCCAAGACCAAACCAATTAAGGGATTATACTGCACGTAGGAATGGTGGTGCGTCAGTTGATATTTATCGCGCCTGTCTATCTTTAACGAGTACAGAACTCACCATGGACTCTACAGTTCTTAACCAGCTTAGGATTGGTCAGGTGAATGGAATTTAAGCTTGATCTCCGTTCCTACTAACACCCTTGGTCTGACGAAGCTTCTGAGTCTGAAGCGAAACGTTACCAATAAACTACTCTCACCGATTCATTACAAACTTTCTTTTTCATCGTTCTCCGCTCTATCGAACAGGTCAACGGGATCGACGTTCGCGATGCGAGACACGATTACGTCATCGCTTTGTTGACAGCACCGGGGCTGACGGTTGATCTGGAGATCGTGCGTCCATCCGCCCAATCACAGGGTATGTTGTTTTGCCCCGTTTTCTTCCATTTGAATAACTGGTGGTGTAAAATTTGCTAAGTAGCATTGAGAACCACCGAGCTTTCACATGGTGGATCTAAGACGACCGATCAAGAAGTGGATGGAAATGACTTGTTTTCAGAGTGTTGACGCCTCCTGTAAAGGTCAAGCACTTCCAAACAGATATTGAACGTACGGGGAACCTGATTACTCCACGCCAATAATTGGTTTGAAGTTTACCTCTTGTAGTTCAGAAAATTATTGTCTCGTGCTTTGAAGCCGTTTGATCTTCATGTTAGTTACGAGAATTATATGTATCACTATGCCACGAGTCACTTCAAAAAGCGGTCCTATTCCGGGAGGCCACTAAAAAATAAATTTCTATTGTTTATCAAGTTTCGTATACCATTTGCTTAGCTTTCAGATTTATGAAATGCGTGTTCTGTATGTTCTGTATAGGTATGTGTTTAGGTGTGTGTATATACGATATCACAGGCCTATAATCGTAACAAAGTACCACACACGGTCTGGTAGACTTCCCATGGACTGAGGCACTCTCTGGTTACTTACGTTACTTTTGTGCGACTATCTCCTGGATGAGGAATCGGCTTCAATGAATATTCTTGGGAATTAGATACAAAGCGTCGTCCCCATCACCACTCGGCGTTTGTTCGAGTCAGCTTCTCTAGCGTTTGCACAACCAAGTGCGATCTGCAAGGCAGCAGGGAGTTGCCCGAAAGAGGTGGTGTACACCAACTAACCGTTCCAGATTTTTCATCAGGGTTTTCTCCTGAAGCCTTTCCCGCGATCGGGTATCCCACAAGGCAGCGGAGGTTTACAATCAGGGGTTTTCTTCCCTTAGATGAAATGCCCTCCCAGGCTAACGAGCTCCGTCTGCCCGAAACAAACTGTTTTTCAGGCGCCAGTCACTCGCCCTTTGTGCTGTTGGTAGAAACAGTTCCACCGGGCTCGGGGAGCCACTCGTGCAGGCCAGAAGCTGGACTTGCTTGTCAGAGGCTATTTGAGACGCGCGTCATATAGAAGCATTTTATAAACAGTGGTAGCTTATCTACACTGCCACCCCCGGCTATGACAACCTTTGGAACCACTTTCAGGTTGCCCAGTGTTTGATATTGTTCCTATCGACTTTAGCTTGTCGTGCGTTTGTGATGTACATCCGTAGTCGACGTCGACCAAAGGCGTAATGCTGTCCGTGATAATAATGTTAATGCACGCTACAGCACTATGCTTGGCTTCAGGCTTGTGACTTCATACGTCATTAGAAAGAACCACAGATGATTTGCTATATTTAATTGCCATCACTTCACAGACTGTGTTGCTTGTGACACCCGAGTGAGTTTGCTCGACTGTGTAGAATCCATTACCGCATGTTTATAAACTGTGATGAGATTGTCTGTCCAGGGTTCACGCATGATGCATCAATTTGAATCGATGAATTTACGTGAAATGTTGCTGGTTTGAACCTTGTGCTCGATTCATCCAGTATTATTCACGGATGTGCAATTGTGCAATACTTCAGTGCTGCGCGGCTAACGCCGTGCTAAACTGATTGGCCACTGGTAGTGAGCTGCGTGCGAAAACACGCTGGTGTCTCACTGTCATTTCTTTTTTACTCTCCCATATCTGTCTAACCATGAGCAACCCACGTGCAATGTTTGGCTGTGCGGCACTTTGCCAGGATCAGGCTAGTGATTTCCTACATATTCTACTGCCACGGGGCGTTTCCTTTTTGTGGAATAATGGTTTTACCAATTTGTGTATACTGATATGTGGCCTCACCATCATTTTAACTTTGCTTGATGTTTCTTTTCCATCCTACCAAGGCAATGGTTTTACACGTCCGTCTTCTGTTTCACCGGCCCGCACGCAAGCCACGTTGCTACACTCTCCGTCCAGTCCTCCTCCGAAATCCTCCGTGCTCTTACGGCGGGAACGTGGCCTCGCGGTGGAACGCTTCACCCTCCCCCTGAACGGAGGTCCCCTTGGGTTGGCCATCTACGGTGGGTCGGATATCAACTGCCTACCGTTTGGAGGGGACGAACCCGGGGTGTTTATTTCAAAGGTGTGTGCACGCATTGATGTCTCGAATGATTTTGAGACATTTCGATAGAGTTTCTTCGGAGTGGTATGCAAGTGATGTCCGCAAAACCACTTGGCGTTTGTTAGAATACACCTCTCTAGCCTTTGCTGTATCCTACAAGGCAGCAAAGGGTTGACAGATGGAATGCGCTGTGTGCCAAGTATTAGCTCCGGATCTTTCCTCACAAGGCATCTAGAATCACACTAAATAGCAAAACTTCGAATTGAATCAACAGCCCACATGCCACCGATCACTTATATATCTGCACCTTCCTTTGGGCCTTCGCAGAAGAGCTGAAATCAGTCAGTTGACGATCGAGCAGGCTGCGTCCGCGATAAGAAACGACAAATCGGTCAACCTGAACCTTACCGTAGAAAGAGCTACCTCTCAACCGATCACATTGGATGAAACGTCCGGTTCAAACCGGTAATCAGCGACAGCTCCTTAATTATACGGTGCTAGTCAATCGGATGCCGAGTATCAGTGTGGACGTTGTGAGAAAGATTTGTAACCCCATGTCGCACTCCGTGGGCTGTGCGAGCATACGTGATCGATATTCGTCGAAGTAATCTAAAGTCAGTCTTCGGTTTGACTCATTTCTCGCCTAAACCAACTGTGCCCAGCAATGAAGCAGGCTTCCTCATCACATTCATCATCTAAGGGGCTGTTGCTTCGAACCACTTCCAGACTTTGTGTATAGACCACGGAATATGAAGCATCGATCATTCTTTCTTGGAGCTCTACACTCAAACACTTTCCAATCAAAGTTGGTCGAAAACAGTGGGTAGTGATTTTCATGGCTAATGTTCTCTCGTAATTTGGCATTTCAATCACCTGACTGCTATCCATAACGGCTTCCGTGCATCGACGGTGTTTTACAAAACATGACCGTTCGTGTTTGTTTTTCAATCTCTACGGTCTGAAACAACCCATCTGCTCGAGCATTATTAAACATAAACGGAAAATTCGCTTGAACATCCCGATCTGTTTTCTACTGCTCGGTTTAGATATCTCCCAACGGTGCCGCAGAAAAGGCTGGATTGTGCATCGGAGACCGGATTGTTCGAGTGAACAACGTCGACATCCGAACCGCGACTCATGACGAAGCCGTCAAAACGTTGGTGGCGGCGAACAAGGATCCACTGATTCTTGAAGTCAGACGAGACCCTGCCCCGTCTGGTTTGCGGGTAAGTTTTTGTTCATTTTAGCACGTGCGTTTTCTGTGGTTTTCTCGTGTGACCTGACGTTGGTTTCCAACGGAAATTGACAGACCCAATTTTATTGTTACTACAGTGGAGCTCACTTCGTACGATGTTCTATTGTTGTACGATATACTTGTTGCCTCGAAGTTTCTGTTTCCCTTTAATTTGTGCTATGTGGATGTGTGTTTAATATTTTCAACTTTGGGACCTCCGTTGAAAAACATTTTGAGCTGATTCCGCTGTATTCCTATTTCGGGCATTTTTCCCGGGGGATAAATTCGTGTTTGTGTGTTTAGCACCAATGTACTCGGTAACAAAGACTTTTGCTACCCTTTGTCCACACTCGTTGTTTTGTGTACACGTTCTATGCGCAGGGTATAGTATGAGCGGATTGTGCTATCATTCTCGATGTGCGCTGCTGGCGCAATGCTACTTGAAGATATCGTCTCGGATGTGCAATCGTACAGTACTTATGTGCTGTGCGGCTAACACCGTGGTAAATTGATTGGCCATCGGTAGTGAGCTGCATGCTAAAACAGGCTGGAGTCTCACTACCATTTCTTGTTCTATTTTCTTTCTCATATCTGTCTAGGCCTGGGCAACCTGACAGTAATATCGCCCACGTGCAGTCTCTGACTGTACGTCACTTTGCCTGGATCAGGCTTGTGCTTTCATACCATACATACATCGTCTCGAAAACCTGCTACGCATGTTTAGAAACGGATTCGGACGCATCGACCCTCCGGGTTTGTGCATGGTTTTCGAATCTCGCTTTACAGCTTCGCCGAGCTTGTGGATGAGGTTTTACGAATCTTCGCACTAAATGAGTAGTGTAGTTCATAGTAGAATTAATTTCAGGTGACGAATACAGATGGATTGGCTTTCGTCACTTGGCCTTGGCTGCTGGAAAGCCTAACTAGTAACCTCTCCAACGTCGGCGCATTCTGTTTCGGGGGTTGGTCTCCCCGCGATCAGATGCTTGAGGATATGTATCGAAACCACGTTTCGTTGCGGTCTTGTTGTATCTTTTTGGAATGTTTGCTTAATCTTGAATGTTTTCAAGCGGTGTTGTGATGCATGGTAATAAAAGTCCAGGGAAACTGTCGTGCTGATTTAGCTCTACTCGTTCACGAAACTTGATTGAATGCATTCATTCTTTGCGAGATGTAGGCACCTCATCCCAGGTTGTCTGTTGCTTACTCTTCTATAGAATCCGTAGCTGTTTAGGATTTTATTTTGGTATACTTGAATGGCACTTAAGCACTCGATACTTCCTGGCAGTGTAATGCTGTCCCTGATGATGAATGAGGGTATGAGTCAGACTAGAATGGTATTATGATGTCATCTTAGGATGTCGGTAGCATCTGTTCCGTTCACAAAGCCCACTTAACCTCCTTTTCTATGATACGGTTGTACCTAATACTTGCCGTGCAACCACAGTTCTGTTTTCCAGACTCGTCGGTCTTATTCCACCCCGTGAAATAAGTCCATGTTTTAACTGCACGGTGATTGATGTAGACACGAACAAAGTACCTTGCGCTGTGATCAAACTTTGTCCCCATTCAATGAACCAGTTCTCGTGAGATGTACTCTAGATCAAACATCAAACAATCGTCTACCGCGGTCAGTCATACGCATTCTTCATGTCCGTGTGTCGGCCTGTGCGCTTCCACATTTTGTCACACGCACTAGCTGTGCGCGATTACGCGTCTTTTTTGTGTCTCACGATCGATTTTTAGTGTTTCTGCGCGTAATGCCGTTCGCAGTCCTAATTGCGGTGGTCATTATGGTGAAGATTAAAGTGAAAAGATATTTTTTATTGCCGTATGATACTATCAACATTGCAAACGGTTTGTTGATTGTCTGTCATAAAATGGGTGAAACGACATAACATTTACTCGCCTTACTGGCTAACTGTTGATCATAAGTTTACTTGAGCTAAAAGCCTATGAACCTACGTAATCTGGAGTGAATATAGCAGGACGAATGCGGCAAGTTGAACTAGTATACTACCGTGATGGTTTCAGCTTAACGAAAGTTCACTTTATAGTGGCAATCATAAACCACATTTATGTGCTCGAAAGTGTATGTTGACTCTTGTGGTCGCTTCGCTTTACCTGATAAACGCAAAGGCGAAGGAACTACTCGTTTATCCTGAGTACTCAACTTATCGTGATGTGTAGCTAACATCGTGCTAAATTGATTGGCCAACGATAGTGAGCTGCATGCTGAAACACGTTGGAGTCTCACTACTATTTCTATCCCCCTCTCATATCTGTCTAAGCCTGGGTAACCTGACAGTCCACGTGCAGTCTCTGACTGTTCGGCACTTTGCCTGGA
>JACCGJ010000537.1:0-20847 GCA_013407085.1 Atriophallophorus winterbourni | reverse complement strand
TAACGAACATCACACCTAATACGCACGTGGTTACGTAAGCAGTGTGTCAGTCGACGCTGACCTGTGCAATTAATAAATAATTAGGGATGAACACAGCAATTAGGTGTGATCAATTATCTTGATCTCCCCTGTCTAGCTTATAGAACTCACGATTGGTCAAGAGAATGCTGTTTAAACCTGAACACTGTTCGTACCGACACCCTTGGTCTGACGAAGCTTCTGTGTTCAGAAGCGAAACGTTACCAAAAAGTTACTATAACCGATTCATTGCAAACTTTACTTTCATGATTATGGACTCCCGATCGGTCTCGAATATTTTCAAATACTTTGCTCACCTCTCTAGCCTTTGCACGCCCATGTGCTGTATCCTACAACGCGGCAAAGGGTTATCAGATGGTATGCGCTGTGCGCCAAGTATTAGCTCCGGATCATTCCTCGAGGTGTTCTCCTGAAGCCTTTCCCACAAGGCATATAGAATCACACAAAATAGCAAAGCTTCGAATTGAATCAACGGCCCACATGCCACCAATAACTTTTATATCTTGCTTCACGGGTGCGAGAGCTGGGCAGTACGCGCAGAGGTGCTCCGGCGCTTGGAGGTGTTTGAACATCGATGTTTACGGAGACTTGCACGAGTGTGGTGGCAACACCGCACTAGCAACGTTGAAGTGAGGCACCGTGTTCTCGGTGTGGACAGCCTGATGCTACGAGACGTAATTGACCGTTCCCGTCTCCGCTGGCTAGGGCATGTCTTGAGAATGAAGCCTAAGCGCCTACCCTTCCGCGCGCTGCGTGTGTCGGTTGGCCCAGGCTGGCGGCGGTGTTCAGGTGGACAACCGCTGACCTGGAAGAAGGCCTTAAAACGCTTGACGTTGGGTTTAGCTCGGGTCGGACGAACGCGGCTTCCTGGGTGGGGTCCAAGGGATAGTGAGTGTCTGTGGCTTGACACGCTGTCGATGATGGCCGAGAACCGGCAACAGTGGAGAGAATGCATTTTATTTTGTGTTCCCCCCTCAAATTTGTGAAAAATGTCAACAAAATCGATATGTGGAACAATGGACAAAAAATCCCCCCATATTATACCTTTTTTCTCGTGCATTGCCGGGTGGCACTTTTCATTTTTAAATGATTTTGTAAATATATATATACCTTTTTGTGGACCTTTGGGTAGAAGAGCTGAAATAAGTCAGTTGACGATCGAGCAGGCTGCATCCGCGATAAGAAACGACAAATCGGTGAAATTTAACCCCACCGTACAAAGAGCTACCTCTCAACCAATCGCATTGGATAAAACGTCCAGTTTAACCGGGTAATGGGCGAGAGCTCCTCATGTGAGTGAAAGCGGTGCTAGTCAATTGGATGCCGAGTATCAGTGTGGACGTTGCGAGAACGAGTTTTACCCCCATGTCGTACTCCGTGGGTTTCCGAGGCTGTGCGAGCATACGTGATCGATCTTCATCGAAGTAATCCAAACTCAGACGTCGGTTTGCCTCGTTTCTCGTCAAAATCAACTGTGCCCATCAATGCAGCAGGCTTGCTCATCACATTCATCATCTAAGGGGCTCTTGCTTCGAACCACTTCCAGACTTTGTGTATAGGTCAGGAAATATGATGCACTGATTATTCTTTCTAGGAACTCGACACTCAAACACTCCAATCAAAGTTGGTCGAAAACCGTGGGTAGTGATTTTCACGGCTAATGTTCTCTCGTAATTTGGCATTTCAATCACCTGACTGCTATCCGTAACGGCTTCCGTGCATCGACGGTGTTTTACAAAACATGACCGTTCGTATTTGTTTTTCAATCTCTACGGTCTGAAACAACCCATCTGCTCGTGCATTATTAAACATAAACGGAACATTCGCTTGAATATCCCGATCTGTTTTCTACTGCTCGCCTCGTGGTTTAGATATCTCCCAACGGTGCCGCAGAAAAGGCTGGATTGTGCATCGGAGACCGGATTGTTCGAGTGAACAACGTGGACATCCGAACCGCGACTCATGACGAAGCCGTCAAAACGTTGGTGGCGGCGAACAAGGATCCACTGATTCTTGAAGTCAGACGAGACCCTGCCCCGTCTGGTTTGCGGGTAAGTTTGTATTCATTTTAGCACGTGCGTTTTCTGTGGTTTTATCGTGTGACCTGACGTTGGTTTCCAACGGAAATTGACAGACCCAATTTTATTGTTACTACAGTGGAGCTCACTCCGTACGATGTTCTATTGTTGTACGATATACTTGTTGCCTCGAAGTTTCTGTTTCCCTTTAATTTGTGTTATGTGGATGTGTGTTTAATATTTTCAACTTTGGGACCTCTGTCGAAAAACATTTTGAGCTGATTCCGCTGTATTCTTATTTCGGGCATTTTTCCCGGGGGATAAATTCGTGTTCGGATGTTTAGCACCAATGTACTCGGTAACAAAGACTTTTGCTACCCTTTGTCCACACTTGTTGTTTTGTGTACACGTTCTATGCGCAGGGTATAGTATGAGCGGATTGTGCTATCATTCTCGATGTGTTCTGCTGGCGCAATGCTACTTGAAGGTATCGTCTCGGATGTGCAATCGTACAGTACTTATGTGCTGTGCGGCTAACACCGTGGTAAATTGATTGGCCATCGGTTGCGAGCTGCATGCTAAAACAGGCTGGAGTCTCACTACCATTTCTTGTTCTATTTTCTTTCTCATATCTGTCTAGGCCTGGGCAACCTGACAGTAATATCGCCCACGTGCGGTCTCTGACTGTACGTCACTTTGCCTGGATCAGCCCTGTGCTTTCATATCATACATACATACATACATCGTCTCGAAAACCTGCTGCGCATGTTTAGACACGGATTTGGACGCATCGACCCTTCGGGCTCGTGCATGGTTTTCGAATCTCGCTTTACAGCTTCGCCGAGCTTGTGGATGAGGTTTTACGAATCTTCACACTAAATGAGTAGTGTAGTTACAGAGAATTAATTTCAGGTGACGAATACAGATGGATTGGCTTTCGTCACATGGCCTTGGCTGCTGGAAAGCCTAACTAGTAACCTCTCCAACGTCGGCGCATTCTGTTTCGGGGGTTGGTCTCCCCGCGATCAGATGCTTGAGGATATGTATCGAAACCACGTTTCGTTGCGGTCTTGTTGTATCTTTTTGGAATGTTTGCTTAATCTTGAATGTTTTCAAGCGGTGTTGTGATGCATGGTAACAAAAGTCCTGGGAAACTGTCGTGCTGATTTAGCTCTACTCGTTCACGAAACTTGATTGAATGCATTCATTCTTTGCGAGATGTAGGCACCTCATCCCAGGTTGTCTGTTGCTTACTCTTCTATAGAATCCGTAGCTGTTTAGGATTTTATTTTGGTATACTTGAATGGCACTTAAGCACTCGATACTTCCTGGCAGTGTAATGCTGTCCCTGATGATGAATGAGGGTATGAGTCAGACTAGAATGGTATTATGATGTCATCTTAGGATGTCGGTAGCATCTGTTCCGTTCACAAAGCCCACTTAACCTCCTTTTCTATGATACGGTTGTACCTAATACTTGCCGTGCAACCACAGTTCTGTTTTCCAGACTCGTCGGTCTTTATTCCATTTATTTTCATTCTCATATCTGTCTAGGCCTGGGCAACCTGACACTATCTCAGCCCACGTGCAGTCTCTGACTGTACGGCACTTTGCCTAGATCAGGCTTGTGACATCATACATTATTCCACCCCGTGAAATAAGTCCATGTTTTAACTGCACGGTGATTGATGTAGACACGAACAAAGTACCTTGCGCTGTGATCAAACTTTGTCCCCATTCAATGAACCAGTTCTCGTGAGATGTACTCTAGATCAAACATCAAACAATCGTCTACCGCGGTCAGTCATACGCATTCTTCATGTCCGTGTGTCGGCCTGTGCGCTTCCACATTTTGTCACACGCACTAGCTGTGCGCGATTACGCGTCTTTTTTGTGTCTCACGATCGATTTTTAGTGTTTCTGCGCGTAATGCCGTTCGCAGTCCTAATTGCGGTGGTCATTATGGTGAAGATTAAAGTGAAAAGATATTTTTTATTGCCGTATGATACTATCAACATTGCAAACGGTTTGTTGATTGTCTGTCATAAAATGGGTGAAACGACATAACATTTACTCGCCTTACTGGCTAACTGTTGATCATAAGTTTACTTGAGCTAAAAGCCTATGAACCTACGTAATCTGGAGTGAATATAGCAGGACGAATGCGGCAAGTTGAACTAGTATACTACCGTGATGGTTTCAGCTTAACGAAAGTTCACTTTATAGTGGCAATCATAAACCACATTTATGTGCTCGAAAGTGTATGTTGACTCTTGTGGTCGCTTCGCTTTACCTGATAAACGCAAAGGCGAAGGAACTACTCGTTTATCCTGAGTACTCAACTTATCGTGATGTGTAGCTAACATCGTGCTAAATTGATTGGCCAACGATAGTGAGCTGCATGCTGAAACACGTTGGAGTCTCACTACTATTTCTATCCCCCTCTCATATCTGTCTAAGCCTGGGTAACCTGACAGTCCACGTGCAGTCTCTGACTGTTCGGCACTTTGCCTGGATCAGGCTTGTGTTTTCATACCATACCATACCATACTCAACTTATTGGCTCCATTGATACGATCGCCCACTTCCAACTCCTTACCCGAACATCCACTGAGCGGCTCTGGAGTCTGTACAAACCACAACTAACCAACTAACACGGCATTATTGATTTTAGCCTGGTCGGTCTAAACGGCAAGGAATTTGTGAACGAGTCCTCAGTAACGACTAAACTATCTTCCACTAACTAATTCAACGTGTGGTCAAATTGCACTTTTTGTCGTTACAGCATCTCACCATTGACCGCCTGCCCGGACAGCGCTTTGGTCTGCGGATCGCCGGGGGGATACCGTCGTCCTTTTCCACCGCTGCTCAGCCACCGTGGCTTGATGATGGTAGTGTATTCGTCACGTGGATTGCACCCGATGGCGCCGTGGGTTTGGATGGACGTTTGAAGACGGGAGATCGTTTGCTGGAAGTAAACGGTCACTGGATCATGGGCTGTACGTTACCGGAAGCATTGGAGGTGAGCCCTTGAAATGTCAGCATCAGATGTAGTGCAAACACTGTTTAAGTGACTCGTATATTCGCTCGATCAACTGACAGTAATAGTTGGTAATGTGTCACTATGTAATCTCAAAAATCTCAACGCTGGTTTATTCAAGAACTACGAAAATCTACATCGGGTGTGATGGTAAAAATTATCATAACATATTATTATAGATTATTATTATTATTATTATTTTTCGTAAAAACATACTTGTCCATCTAGTGATTGTTTTAAAGCGTCAATGGTTCCACATTATATCATCTAAATGAGTAAATTGTTCCACAATTGCACAGTATGGACCGAAAATGCGTATTTGCGGCAGTTCATCCTGCTATGCGGTCTTGGCATGGGCTACGTGGCAGTCCACGTATATTCTATGACTGTAAGACGCTTTGTCTGCGTTTAGGCTTGTGATTCTCATACAGCGGTTGGGACAATGTTTGACTTACTTACTTTACTTTTGTGCGACTATCTCCTTCTGGAAGATGAGTGGGCTTCAATGAAGAGTCTTGGGAATTTGGCTACAAAGCGGCGTTCCCATCACCAAGCACTAACCGTCTACGAGACTCTACTCCAGATTTTTCTCCCGAAGCCTTTCTCACGATCGGGTATCCCGCAAGGCAGCGGGGTTTTTCCTTCTCTTAGATGAAATGCCCTCCCAGGTTGACGATCTCCATCTGCCCGAAGCAAACTGGTTTTCAGGCGCCAGTCACTCGCCCTCGCCCCTTCTCTTGTTGGTAGAAGCAGTTCCGCCAGGCTCGGAGAGCCAGGCCAGAAGGTAGACTTGATTATCAGGGGCTATTTGAGAGGCACGCCATATGGGCGTATTTTATAGACAGTGTGAGCTTATCCCCGCTGCCACCCTGGCTTTGACAATCTTTGGAACCACAATGTTTGACCATCTATACATCGCACTTGTTTTCGCTTTCTGGTTTTCCCCGGTCCTGTCATCCAAAGCGGTTCAGACTGCCTGTGATTATAACACACTCCAAACGTGCCTGATCGTTCGCCACTCATTCCACAGGCCTTTCGAAACGCCGGCTCCAGTCTGAGCCTCCTTGTGTGCGATGGATTTTCCGAACTGATTGCCAATGGAAAGCTCGCGTTCAACGTTCGACAACACGAAACCGGGCCCGACAGTCCCAATGTGTCGGATCACCTAATGGCCGGTTCCACAGTGGACCAGGAAAATCCAGCGCCAATGATATCCACGCCGGCAACCAACAACAACAGCAGCAGCAGCACAGTTTCTCATCCCGGTTTCCTGTACAGCCGCACCGCTCCAGTAAGTGAACCGTTGTGTGAATAACACACCTCCGTGCACCATATTTCTAAAGTGTCACACTTTGAACACGATGCTTTGTTGGCCTAATACCGTCGGACAGCGTAGCACGTCGGTATTAAAGGTGTCCCTATTAATCCCTGTAAAGTGAGCTTATATTTCCCACTGCCGCAAGATCCTCTATATTAAATTTTACATAAAAACAGTGAATGGTATGAATGCTGCCACAATCAAATGCAAACAAAATCTAGTGATAATACGTTAACTCTTAACTGCCCAATTTAATTTCTAGACTGAATACGCTACACGTCCGTCTGTCGCAAACTCTCGATGCACACTGAGGTTATATGCCGGATGACTGCTGTATCTCTGTATCAAACTGGTACTAGACTTGTATTGAACAAGTAACAACACAAAGGAAACGATTTGAACCGATCACTGTTTATTTATACAAGTTTTAATTAGCGTACCGAATTCGGTACTGAGGGCAGTAAAGGGTTAATGTATATTAATCCCTAAGTTTAAACGAAAGGAAGCAGAGTAATCCTAATGGTATATCGTCAATGCGTTAACCATCCGATGGTATGATTCAGCTATGAGTAGTTCGTTTCATTCACGCAGCTAGGTGGTGAATATCCGGGTAACTTTTATAAGAGAAACGATGGAACTTCAGTAGCTCTTTCATCCGTTTCCCCATACCTTCCTTTCGAACGTAGGTGCTTGCTGAGAACAACCGGTGTGATCAGGAAAGTCTCAAATCGTATTGCTCAACCGAATCTGACGGATCGCTCGTTGTTGCGTCTCCGGTCCCGTCTTGTAACACCCCCGATTCGGTCTGAGCCCCCGTTGTTTGTTCATGTTTGCTTTACTACCGTGTTGCTCAACATTCGCATATTGATATTGTTGTATTTCGTTTCAGGTAATTCGTGATTTTTAACCACCGCGATTCTACGTTTTGTTCAATCATTCGATCAATTTGCTGCATTCCCTTGCGTCAGATAACGCTTCTCATCGAAAACGGTGCTCTTGTGTAAATATAATGTTCGTTATGTTTTCGGTGGACTGTGCATACACCCGCTAGAATCGAAAAGTACCAGCGTCGCAGCCTTGTGTGATATTAATCAGTTGATTAATAAAAATTAATATTTCGATGTCCATTTTGACTTTCATGTAGCGGTCTTGTGTTTTTCCTTGACCGTCTTTTTTAGCGGGGCAAATGTCAACCCTGACAATGAATCGACTTATAATATTTACAGTACGTCCTACTTAAATTTATTAAGTAGGTGATTTTATTAAATAAATTATGCCAATAGGTTCAACGGTACTTGGTGTACTCGGTCTCGTGCAGAATATATCCGAAAAATATACATTATTTGAGAGATTTGATGGGTTCTACTGGATATTAATTGATAAAAGGCTGAGATCTTCCACAAAATTTCCACTGCTTAATCAGCTTGATGTAATGTGCTCGGTTGTATTGATTGGTTTTTGTTCACTAGAATTGTTAACTAAAACTTTTGTAGGACGGTCGATTATGTAAGCATAACTAATAGCCTAATTTAGACTGTAATAAAATTCACAAAGCATCATGACGTCATCTTTCATTTGTTTCATCATTGGGGTTTCTTGGTTTCGTTCAAGGTTGTCCGAGCCTAGACAAATGACATTCATCTGATTCTGCATGCAACCTACTATTAATGACACGTGAATTTTGCACTGTTACTTGGGTAGTACCGAAAACCACGATTGAACATTGTTCCGGTTTTATGTATTAATGATTACTATCCTCTCTGATGATTCCTTCACGAAACCAGTAAAAATACATTTGAAAGCAGTTGGTTGGCTGAAATGCGACCTACTTAAATGGGTGACCTTCAGATTGCGGAATTTCAGGCACGTCTAAGTTCACCTGCTTCCTAGCCAACAGAAACAACGCGATTCAGTGCATGCAGGGTTTGGGGAAATCGTCGTGTTAGTTTTTTGTCACCTGAATAGCTGTCTTCCAACGATACGTGACCCATAAAATATGCTCCCGATGATTCGGGGTATCGAAGCTGTGTTCTGTTGAACAGAGGGTTTGTTGTGATACGGAATGAAAGAAAAACGCTTTAGATTTGAAAGTAACCCTCGAGCAGTAATCTGTCCATCGACACAAGCCCACGCGGAAAGCATTCTTTGGCATTTAATGGGAATCACATTGATACAAAATGTTTGAAAAATGAGGCACAGCCGCAGGTTAAATGTATTCATTCAACGTTTGGGAAAATATATCGACAGGACCGTTTCCCTGTACGGTGCATTATCAAAAGCCTCTCTCGTTGAACTTGAATCCCAACCAATACGAGAGAGCATGGAGATACCAAATACAACTAGGTTCCTGTATGCATTAATCTCTTTGAATTCGGTCAGAGTTTAACTTCCCTCAGGTCATGATGTTCAGAATTAGGTGCGACAAACCGCGTTAGATGCTACGAACTAGCCGTCATAAACCACGACTAGGCTAGCAAATTATCGACCATAGCTTGTACCGGAGTCAAAGTCAGGCAAAAGAGATCGATTTGATCCAGCGTGCTGTTGTCACTAATAGCGGTACAAATTGGTCAGTGGTAATTCTGAAACTGCTCACATTCGCAGCGGCATCAAGAAAGCAGTCCGATTGATGATTACATTCGTACCACAGCATACACCTGTGGGTTGTTCATTAATTTTAATTCTGTACCCTATGTTGGTCTAAAGTCTATGTAAGCTTCAAAGTCTCACTTCGCTTACCTCGCTGTAGTTAACTGATGATAACAAACGACTCGAAACCCATTGATGAACGTAGGAGTGTAGAGCCAGATACTTCAGAATAGTGTACTCCCTGTATAATTTTAGTGCAAAAAACATGTTATTCCCGAGTTTGGTCAACTACATTGTAGACTGTTATGCCAACTGTGTACTGAGGGTGAGTTTTACTGCGTCTCCCTTATTAATTACGTTGGGGATGTGCAACTTTTGTGCTGCCCTGCTAACACTGACTTGCCACCGATATTGAGCTGTATGCAGTTTCGCAGGCGTTTTTATTTATTCCATCGCGCTGAGACTGGACCTTAACGTGGTGCGATCGTTTGTGCACCTATATGACCCATTGAGCTATGCTGGGTGGTGCTCTCCGAGCACCTTCAGAGTCACTCATACCAGGAAGGTCTATGGATAGATGTCAGACGAACACGGTCTCAACCTAACCCGCTGCCTTGTGGGTCAGGCTTTGGTCGAGAACCCTAATTGTTCTCCTGTCTAGGCATTGGCGACCTGACAGTATCCCAGCCCGCATACAACCATGACTATCACTACGAAACTCAAATCCATAGTGCATCGGCCGTCGCGCACGATAAACAGAGTCGCCTTACCTGCTGCATACAGCAGGGCGGGTAGGCGAAAAAAAGCTACTGCTGGCCCTACTCTTCAAACTGTTTCTGGCCCTTCCCCTCCCCCATCCATTCTTAACAACTCTCCGTCTGTCAATCCCAGCTTTAGAAAAGACCGAGCTGAAAATGTTGGAACATTTTCTATTCGCGAATTTACAGATTACTTTCTGAAACCACGGACTTCAGCTCACATCGGAGCCATGAATGTTAGAACTCTCAGACAAATAGGCCAGCAAGCTGCACTGGCTCTTACCTTAGATAGTCTATCTATTAATGTTTGCTGTTTATCGGAAACGCGCTTATATGATCCGTCTATAATTGCTGAACTTACTGCCCCAAACCTTTCAACTCGCTACTTTTTTGCTCTGCTCTGGTGATTATGTAGCTGCCATCTCAGGACAGGTGGGTGTTGGTATAGTGCTGAATTCGCGTGCCGAATCCTGTTTAATCGATTGGATTCCTTGGAATAGCAGGATGTGCGCAGTTAGACTAGTCACTAATATTAGACCAAACTTCTAATCTTGTAATCAGAGATGCTTGTTTATTGTAGCAACTTACGCTCCGACTAACACCAATTCGGACGACGAGAAGAACGCCTTCTACGACGATCTTTATGCTCTTTTGCGACGTGCAAAAAGCTCAGATATCGTTGTCTTAGCGGGAGATATGAATGCCAGACTGGGTCGCTTAGATACATCTGAATCACAATAAGGTGGCATGTTTGGTCTTGAAAGCCAACGCGCAGATAATGGTGAACGGTTTATACAATTCTGTGCACAATCTCGATTATTCATTAGCCTCACTTCCTTTCGCCATAAAAGATGTCAAATTACCACATGGCGCTCGCCGGATGGAAGCCAACCTTCGGCCCAAATCGACCATATCGCCATAAGTGCTCGCTGGAGAGTTTGCATTGAGGACTGCCGCTCCTTTTGGAATACCTGCATAGATTCAGATCATGCTCTTGTGCGATGTAGGTTCTCGTTAAAGTTCTCCGGTACGAAGCCTTCGAATGGGAAACGCATTGTGGTCGAAAAATTCTCTCTGCCTGCAGTGCAAGATATTTATAGGACCACCTTGAGTAACTCACTCCCAGTTGCTCAGTGTGCAACTGCCGATGAAAGGTGGAACAAAATAGCGGGGATTATGCGAGCCGCTGCAATAACAGCCTGTGAGACTACACGACCAACCCAAAAGTCCCACTGGATTTCACAGCGCTCTATAGAAATTCTTCACCAGCGACGCCAAATACCTCATGGTCCTGGACACAACACAGCGTAGACGCGTGAGGAATGAACTTAAACGGAGCTTAAGACTAGACAGAGAAAGGTGGTGGCTAAATAAGTTCGAAGAAATGGAAATAGCAAATAATGCGGGTAACGTGCGAAAACTCTTCCAACTTATTCGATCGACTGGGCCTACGAAAAAAGGAGTGAGTGAGACTATCGCTGAAATAGACGGTACTCTTATCACTAATAAGAATCGGCGCCTCTAACGTTGGGCCGAACATTTCGAAGAACAATTCAGCTGGTCGCCTGCAACAGAATCTTCCCCTCATTTGAAGCAGTGTGATCCTTGGTCTGTTAGCGTAGATCCCCTAATGATTTAGAAATTAAAGAATGTATCGAATCCATGAAACGATTCAAAGCTGCTGGCCCCGATGACATACCACCTGTTTTGTTCAAAGGAGGTGGCCAAGTCCTAATCAGCACATTAGGCGATTTCCTCCGTGAAGTGTGGTTATCAGAATCCGTCCCCCCGAGTTGGGGCGAATCGGTTATCATACCTATATTTAAAAATGGTGTGCGAAGCTCATGCTCTAATCTCACTCCCATCATTAGGAGATTATTAGCGTCCATATGTCTTCGAAGATTAACATCGCATAGGGAATCACAGATCTGAGAACAGCAAGCTGGCTTGCGATCTGGCAGAGGCTGTATCGACCATATTTTTACTCTTCGACGGATCTTAGAACTGCGGCACACCTATCGACAGCCGACAATAGCCATCTTTTTAGACTTCAAAGGAGCATTTGATTCAGTCGATCGTAATGTTCTGTTTAACACCTTGCTGTTCAAAGGCGTTCCGCAAAAGTACGTCAACATACTACGTGCACTTTATGCTCATACATCCGGATGCGTTAGGGTTTACAACGAAGTCTCACCCAAATTTCACACCACAAGTGGCGACCGACAAGGATACCCGATTTCTCCGTTTTTGCTCAATTTTGTAATTGATGCAATTATGAAATTGTGCAACGATGGTGCCCCAGCTTTCGGAGTTCAGATAATGCCAGGCGTCAAGCTTTTCGACTTGGATTATGCTGATGATATAGTTCTGCTCTTCGACTCGTACACAGATGCCCAGGCGATACTGAACAAGCTATCTAGTATTGTGCGTTTTGCACCCTCTAAGTGTAGTGTTCTGCTGCAGGACATCGACATATCGAACAACACTTTATTACCTGACAATCAGGCACTTGAAATTGTAAGTCACTTTACGTATCTCGGTAGTTGTATCAATAATTCTGCATCGTTAGATGACGAGGTATCGGCACGCATCGCTAAAGCGACCCTAGCATTCCGCAACCTAGGTCACCTCTGGCGTCAGAAAGGACTATCTCTTTTACTCAAGGG
Source organism: Atriophallophorus winterbourni (assembly GCA_013407085.1). Taxonomy (NCBI): domain Eukaryota; kingdom Metazoa; phylum Platyhelminthes; class Trematoda; order Plagiorchiida; family Microphallidae; genus Atriophallophorus; species Atriophallophorus winterbourni. The sequence continues at coordinate 8,419 of JACCGJ010000537.1, read as the reverse complement.
TAGTCTATAAAGCGACGGTTCGGGCTGTGCTACTGAATGGGTGCGAAACCTGGACCTTACGTAAAGAACATATTCAGCGTCTCCAAGTATTTGACAACCGGTGTCTCTGTAGCATTCTAGGAGTTAGCTGTTACAATCGCATACGCACCGATGCTCTCCGAAATAAGTTGTTCGGTAGTAATGTTGATATAGACAAGCAGATCAACCTGCATATGTTACGCTGGTTGGGTGATGTTTTACGGATGCCGGCCACCGACTTCCGAAACAGGTTCTTTTTCCGACGCCACATACTGATTGGCGTAAATCTCGGGGTGGCCAAACCGTCACATGGCATAGGCAGTTAAAAACCCTTACTAGTAACCTTTCCAAAGTAGGCGCAGCGCGTCTTCCAGGCTGGTGTCCCTGCGATCAGATATCGCAGTGGTTAGTTACGCTTCAGGACATGTCCCGAAACCGTGCTCAATGGCGGTCTTGCACTAAGCATATTCTTGGAGTGTTTGCTTAACCTTGTATGTTGTCAAGCGGAGTGACGAGAAAAGCTTGTTATGATGCATGACAGTGAAAGCCGCAAGGAAGCTGCCGTCGCTCTACTCGTTCACGAAACTTGTTTGAAAGTATGTTCCATTCGAGGTGTAGGCGCCTCTTCCCAGTTTGTGCTTACTCTTCTATAGAATCCGTAGCAATTGAAGTCCCACCCTTCCCCAACTTTTAGGATTTTACTTTTTATGGTTGTGTAGCAGTTAAGCATTCGGTACGTGCTACCGGTGTAATGCTGTCTTTGATGATGATTTTTTTCACTTCTCATCTGTTTAGGCCTGAGAAACCTGACGGTCTTTCGAGTGTCACTTTGCATGGATCAGACTCGTGATTTCATACATGCATACGTACTACAGTAAAGGGGTGTTAGGCATTCCGATATGTTTCATGTGAAGTGAACTCACTTCACCAAATATATTAAGAAAATACTAGCGTTGAGTTCTCATTACACGGAGTAATCATTTCGGTGTAGTGTTAATTGTACATGACCTAACAAGTGCACGACTGTTTAGATTTCGGCCTTTAACAGATCAAAACATAACATCGTCGTTAACAAACGCAAAATACCGAGAGCTTATGCTGAACGACCGCCGCAGTAAACGGAGCTTTCGACCAGTGGACATCAAGAACAGAGGCTCAGATGAGAACAATTCGTCGTAGGTAAATACATGTTACGTGCAAAGCGTCTGTCATACCTTGCAAGGCGGGCAAGCGCTTGTTGCAAATACTGTGGTGCTTTCTGGATCAGGACAACAAATAGTAGAAATAGGCCGAGAACCGAAATTTTAAAAATTTAACTATACCTATATTCAAGAAAACGTCGAGACAGAGAAAATAAAAATTTAGTGCTTCAGCAAAATTCTAGTTAGCAAGCAATACCGAACGCCTAGCAAGACTGAAATTTTTTGGACAGAACCGATTATTGCATGGATTCATTAACTGCATGGAAATCAACAATACCCATAACCAACCGCCTAGAGTAAAAACAAAACTGTTTGTTAATCAATCTGTATGTCTATAAAGTGTACAACTGTACAATCAAACCCCGATAGGTACATCCCGATTGCGTTAGCAATTAACGATAGCACAGGACTGATCAACTGAGTAAGAAAATAAGATAGGAGAGAGCATGAAGTAAGCGCAACCACCCGACGGTTGTGGAATCCGAGGCCATCCTATACAGGCTACGTCTCAGCGATCACAGTGTGTACATCACAAGGACGACACAAGGAATCAACAATAAGACGTACCACGATGTCGTGTGAAGGATCACTTGTGCGCGCACATAAAAATCATGAGCCGAACGAATCGCTGACAAGGAACGTGTCCATTTAAAAAACGCGTTAAATCACAAACTATCTTCAGTCAGTGATGGATTCCGCAGCTGCGCTCTGTTCTCGATGAGTTCGACCAAATTCTGCACGGTGGTTTGTCTGAAAAAGAACGTGTAAAGTGAAGGTTGAAACCGACGTTTGGAAATTAAAATAAGTCCTCAAACATAATCGCGCAATGTTGTGAAAACAGGAGTATCAGTGGCAAAGGGCTATACTTTCATTCTCGCTACCCAGGCTTGACAACGAGATGCGATGAAATAAAGGCACAAAAGGTACGTGAAACCTCAGAAAATAACCCCATACTACAGCTCAAGAGAGATCATCGCTCACATTTTGGTGGGAGCTACAGACTTGTAGTTTTCCCGTGAGTGAACTATCATTAGTATTCGCGTAGGCCATTGGCCGCAGCAGTGTAATAAGTTATTGATAATCTACCGCATTTTAATACAACCGCGTCCGCCATGGAATTGTGATTGATGATTCCCGCAATTGGGGGAGAAACAAAACGGGCGCATTTTAAAACTTCAATCACCACACAGAAACCAGTAAGAAATCAAGTAAGAATTAGAAGATAAACAAAACAAACGTGAGCTTACTTTTCCTCAAGGATCGCCAACGAGGTTTCACTAACTCGAACAAGAGCGTGGAGCTTTTTCGATTCGACGGATAGTTCCCCGTACAATACGCTATGCAGTTGCTCGAACTTTAATGCTTCACGTCGAGCCTGAAAAGAGAAAACGTAAACATTGGTCATCAGCGTCATCATGAACAGCATTACGCCGCAAATAAACAACGAATACTTAAATGTCCTACAAAATAAAATCCTAAATAGATGGGGAAGGTTGGAACCTAAGAAGCCACATCGATGTGACGTAAACGAATTAGTATTTAACTACATGGTGCTAAGGAAAACTTATGGAGGCGGATGAGTATAATGTGAATCCATCAGAAAATTCAACTGGTAAGTTTGTATGGAACCGCTGCTTAGGCCGAATTTTTTGCGTAGAAACGGAAAAAAGCAAAGAAAAGTACCAACAAACCCCGGATCGCCTGGCACTTGAAACTTCAAGGTATGGCATGTGCTTTGCTTTGTGTAAAACACTTACCCAGGACTGGGACGGTTCTCTTCAAAATCTAATTCTGAATTGGTCGACAGCTTCGTTTACCTTGGCAGTTGTATCTCTTCTAGCGGTTGTGTCGAGGACGAGATCTCACAACGTATTCGCAAAGCGGGTGTAGCGTTTGCTAACCTTCGCCATTTGTGGCGTCAACGCCATGTTTCACTCCATACTAAAGGCCGTGTACAACGCAGTGGTGCGTGCTACAATACATTATGGCTACGAAACCTCGTCTATCTGAGCGGAAGATGTTCGTCGAATTTCTGTTTTTGACACCCGTTGGCTGCGTAGGATTGCTCGCATTGGGTCTGCAAGCGGGTGTAAGGACCAAGAGACAACGGACTGACAGAAATGCGGATGCTTGCTCGATTGCGATGGATTGGACATGTTTTAAGAACGCCTCTCCACAGTTTGCCATACCGCGTCTTATTTACAGAGTTTGGTAAACGCTGGGAGAAACGATCGGCTCAGATTGGCGTATTCGTTTGCCTGGGTGGGGTCTAAAAGCTCCACCTAATCGTTGGCTGGAAACCTTACGAGATATGGCTGCTAACCGAAGTCAGTGGTTGCACTGTATTCTATTGTGTCATAATTTTTTATCCCGTATTATTTTTTTATAAAATCACACAATCGCATCCATTGAAACTACAAAACAAGCTGCTTTTGCGCATTTATTTTTGCATACTTTCCCTTTTTCATTCGCTTGCTTATCTTATTTTCCTGCTTCATGTTGCTTGGCACTTTGTCAGGCTCCAGACTTGTGCTTCGTGATTATTATCATTATTACACCTTCATACATTAGAGATACGTATTCCGTGATTATGGTGATTATTAACAGGGTTCAGCGCTGAACAATATAACAGTAGCACGATAAAGTCACCTTGCTTAATTATTATCATGCCTGCTCAAGTGTGAAATAAGGAAACGGTGATGCTTTGAACGCTAGCAAGACAGACCAGATACGCGTGGGTTTGAACAAAAGACCTGTATTGATTCGGACTTGGCGACCATCCTTGAACATCGGTGCCAGCAGACTTGAATCGTTTCATGGATTCGATAATGCCTTAATTGCTAAATCATTAGGGGGATCGCACGTTGCCAACACTATTTGCTAATTCCATTTGTTCGACCTTATTTAGCCACGACTTTTCTGTCTGGTGTTAAGCTCCGTTTATGTTCATTCCTTACGCGTCTACGCTCTGTATTGTGTCCAGGATCACAATGGGGAATATAAAATACTATTGTGGTCCGGATACAATACCGAGCGAGACCGCGTAAGGAATAAAACCATAAAACGGAAGCTTAATACCCGACCGACAAAAGTGGTGACTAAATAAGATCGAACAAATGGAATAGCCAAATAGTGTGGCAACGTGCGATCCCCCTAATGATTAGCAATTAAGGCATTATCGAATCCAATTGGAAAACGACAAGGTGCTGGCACCGATGTTCAAGGAGGGGCCAAGTTCGAATCAAGACATTAGGTCTTTTGTTCAAAACCAACGAGTATATGGTCTGTTGATAGCGTTCAAAGCATCACTGTTTCCTGATTGCACACTGAGCAGGCATGATACTAATTAAGCAAGGGTGAACTTTATCGGCTACTTTTGGGTTCTATTGTCAGTGCTGAACCTGTTAATCATCACCCGAATCACGGAATACGTATTCTAATGTATGAAAGTTGTACGAATAATAATCATCATCACGAAGCACAAGTCGGCCGCCTGACAAAGTGCCAAGCACATGAAGCAGGAATAAAGATAAGCAAGCGCGTGAAAAAGGGAAAGTATGCAAGCGGAATATGCAAAAGTAAATGCGCAAAAACAGCTTGTTTTGTAGTTTCAATGCACGCGATTTTGTGATTTAAAAAATACGGGATAAAAAAATTATGACACAATAAAATACAGTGCAGCCACTGACTTCGGTTAGCAGCCATATCTCGTAAGGTTTCCAGCCAACGACTAGGTGGAGCTTTTAGACCCCACCCAGGCAAACGAATACGCCAATCTGAGCCGATCGTTTCTCCCAGCGTTTACCAAACTCTGTAAATAAGACGCGGTATGGCAAACTGTGGAGAGGCGTTCTTAAAACATGTCCAATCCATCGCAATCGAGCAAGCATCCGCATTTCTGTCAGTCGTTGTCTGTGGTCCTAAACCCGCTGGCCGACCAATGCGAGCAATCACACGCAACCAACGGGGTGTTGTCAAAAACAGAAATTCGACGAAATCCCTCAGATAGACGAGGTTTCGAGCCCTAATGTATGTAGCACCGCACCACTGCCGTTGTACCGGACTTTGTATGAGTGAAACATTGGCTTGACGCCACAATTTCGAGGTAGCAACGCTACACCCGCTTTGCGAAACAAGTTGTGAAATTCTCGTCCTCGACACAACCGCCAAGGTCAAAGCGAGGCGGTCGACCAATCAATATTTAAAATCGCAACACTAGATTTAAGAGAGCGCTCCAGTCCCTGTTTTTTAACAAAGCAAGCACATGCCATACCCTTGAAGTTTCAGTGCCAGGCGATACGGGGCTTGTTGGTTATTTTCTTTTTTCCGGTTCGCGCAAAATTTCGTCTAAGCAAGCGGTTCATACAAATTTCCAAGTTGAATTTCTGATGGATTCACATTATACTCATCCGCCTCCTTAAGTTTACTAAGGTTTATGTCGTTAATACAAGTCGTATTACGTCACATTGAGGTGCTTGGCTTCACTAGGTTCCAACCTTCCCCATCTATTTGGATTTTATTTTGTAAGGGCATTTATTTAAGTCCTACTTCGGTGTAGCAACCGGGTTCGTATCTGCACAACAGAAACCGTTCAACGAGTGAGGATGATGACAACGCTTGTACCCCTCTCGCTTTGTCCATTCATGTTTTAGTTGACCGGCCCAATCTGTATCAGATTGTGCCAATATAGAAAATAATAAAGGGATTTAAGTATTCGGTGTCTATGTGCCCCCCCCCCCCCCCGGCCGTAATGCTGTTCATGATGACGCTGATGACCAATGTTTACGTTTTCTCTTTTCAGGCTCGACGTGAAGCATTAAAGTTCGAGCAACTGCATAGCGTATTGTACGGGGAACTATCCGTCGAATCGAAAAAGCTCCACGCTCTTGTTCGAGTTAGTGAAACCTCGTTGGCGATCCTTGAGGAAAAGTAAGCTCACGTTTGTTTTGTTTATCTTCTAATTCTTACTTGATTTCTTACTGGTTTCTGTGTGGTGATTGAAGTTTTAAAATGCGCCCGTTTTGTTTCTCCCCCAATTGCGGGAATCATCAATCACAATTCCATGGCGGACGCGGTTGTATTAAAATGCGGTAGATTATCAATAACTTATTACACTGCTGCGGCCAATGGCCTACGCGAATACTAATGATAGTTCACTCACGGGAAAACTACAAGTCTGTAGCTCCCACCAAAATGTGAGCGATGATCTCTCTTGAGCTGTAGTATGGGGTTATTTTCTGAGGTTTCACGTACCTTTTGTGCCTTTATTTCATCGCATCTCGTTGTCAAGCCTGGGTAGCGAGAATGAAAGTATAGCCCTTTGCCACTGATACTCCTGTTTTCACAACATTGCGCGATTATGTTTGAGGACTTATTTTAATTTCCAAACGTCGGTTTCAACCTTCACTTTACACGTTCTTTTTCAGACAAACCACCGTGCAGAATTTGGTCGAACTCATCGAGAACAGAGCGCAGCTGCGGAATCCATCACTGACTGAAGATAGTTTGTGATTTAACGCGTTTTTTAAATGGACACGTTCCTTGTCAGCGATTCGTTCGGCTCATGATTTTTATGTGCGCGCACAAGTGATCCTTCACACGACATCGTGGTACGTCTTATTGTTGATTCCTTGTGTCGTCCTTGTGATGTACACACTGTGATCGCTGAGACGTAGCCTGTATAGGATGGCCTCGGATTCCACAACCGTCGGGTGGTTGCGCTTACTTCATGCTCTCTCCTATCTTATTTTCTTACTCAGTTGATCAGTCCTGTGCTATCGTTAATTGCTAACGCAATCGGGATGTACCTATCGGGGTTTGATTGTACAGTTGTACACTTTATAGACATACAGATTGATTAACAAACAGTTTTGTTTTTACTCTAGGCGGTTGGTTATGGGTATTGTTGATTTCCATGCAGTTAATGAATCCATGCAATAATCGGTTCTGTCCAAAAAATTTCAGTCTTGCTAGGCGTTCGGTATTGCTTGCTAACTAGAATTTTGCTGAAGCACTAAATTTTTATTTTCTCTGTCTCGACGTTTTCTTGAATATAGGTATAGTTAAATTTTTAAAATTTCGGTTCTCGGCCTATTTCTACTATTTGTTGTCCTGATCCAGAAAGCACCACAGTATTTGCAACAAGCGCTTGCCCGCCTTGCAAGGTATGACAGACGCTTTGCACGTAACATGTATTTACCTACGACGAATTGTTCTCATCTGAGCCTCTGTTCTTGATGTCCACTGGTCGAAAGCTCCGTTTACTGCGGCGGTCGTTCAGCATAAGCTCTCGGTATTTTGCGTTTGTTAACGACGATGTTATGTTTTGATCTGTTAAAGGCCGAAATCTAAACAGTCGTGCACTTGTTAGGTCATGTACAATTAACACTACACCGAAATGATTACTCCGTGTAATGAGAACTCAACGCTAGTATTTTCTTAATATATTTGGTGAAGTGAGTTCACTTCACATGAAACATATCGGAATGCCTAACACCCCTTTACTGTAGTACGTATGCATGTATGAAATCACGAGTCTGATCCATGCAAAGTGACACTCGAAAGACCGTCAGGTTTCTCAGGCCTAAACAGATGAGAAGTGAAAAAAATCATCATCAAAGACAGCATTACACCGGTAGCACGTACCGAATGCTTAACTGCTACACAACCATAAAAAGTAAAATCCTAAAAGTTGGGGAAGGGTGGGACTTCAATTGCTACGGATTCTATAGAAGAGTAAGCACAAACTGGGAAGAGGCGCCTACACCTCGAATGGAACATACTTTCAAACAAGTTTCGTGAACGAGTAGAGCGACGGCAGCTTCCTTGCGGCTTTCACTGTCATGCATCATAACAAGCTTTTCTCGTCACTCCGCTTGACAACATACAAGGTTAAGCAAACACTCCAAGAATATGCTTAGTGCAAGACCGCCATTGAGCACGGTTTCGGGACATGTCCTGGAACGTAACTAACCACTGCGATATCTGATCGCGGGGACACCAGCCTGGAAGACGCGCTGCGCCTACTTTGGAAAGGTTACTAGTAAGGGTTTTTAACTGCCTATGCCATGTGACGGTTTGGCCACCCCGAGATTTACGCCAATCAGTATGTGGCGTCGGAAAAAGAACCTGTTTCGGAAGTCGGTGGCCGGCATCCGTAAAACATCACCCAACCAGCGTAACATATGCAGGTTGATCTG
>JACCGJ010000536.1:32327-53900 GCA_013407085.1 Atriophallophorus winterbourni | reverse complement strand
CGTACTTTGCGGTGAGAATCGAACCATTGCCCCTAATGGTTCCTGGCGTCCCTACTGAATATACGGAAAATTTTACACTTCCCCGTATTCGTAGGCTGTGGGCATTTCGCCAAAAAGCAACCATTTAACTAGAATCAAAGAAATCTAGAGTGAAGTAGGTAAATAATTTGTGCGTACAAGCCGGTTTCCGTTCGGGTGTGTTACGAATGGTAAAATTGATTGATCTAGTACGTTAGATGGCAGAAAAACTTGAATAATGACAATGCTTAAAGATCGGCACTGCAACCCTAACTGAAATGTTTATGTATTGCAAGTTAAAAATCGATAACGGGTGTGATAAGGAGGGTATTGCTTTACAAATACTCACTTCCACTGGATGTTTCTTTTCCCGTAACATACCAGCTCCTCGGCTACCGGCAGCGTTTCGACGTCCAACGCGAGACATTCCGAGACGTGAATTGCTGTGATGATACAACGATATTTAGATGAATACAATGGCAGTGGCGATACTGCGGGCGTGATGTCCCGCTGTTAATCGGAAGACCAAAGTAAAAATACCGTGGCGGTTGAATAGGTCTGGAAATGTACTTAACCCAGAACAGCTTTATCATACTACAACAATGCTCATTTACATGCGTTTTCCATCACACATATACACACCCCGCGACCGGTTTCATGCCGTTTGCACTCATTAGGTAGGGACATTATGATCAGGATCCACATGCACTTGAAACAGTGTTTATTGGCCTCCTTCGGTCGATGTCGACCATGGATGTACATCACAATCGCATGAATGGTAAACAAGTTGCGCTTCTATTTCACTGTTGGATAAGGTTGGTACGACCAACCTGTTCAAGCACATAAACAAACACTCAAATAAGGTGCTTAATACAAGACCACCAGTGAAAATGGTTTCGGGACATATCCTGAATGCGTAACTAGCCACTGCTATATCTGATCGCAGCCTGGAAGACGTGCTCTGTCGACTTTCGGAAGGTTAGTAGTATGGGTCTTTAGCTGCCTATGCCATGCGACGGTTTATCCACCTAGAGATTTAAGCCAACCTGGATGTGGCGTCGCAGAAAGAAGCCATTTCCGAAGTCGGTGGTCCGGTTTCCTTGAAACGTGACCCAACCAGTGTAGCCTGTGCTAGGGAAACCGAAAATACGCACCGAAACTATGAGCCACGACGTCTTGATTTGGAATAAAAGAAGAAAAAGATAAACACCGTCAATCATTCACAAACATCGAATAACATGAACCCGGTAGTGGGATATGTGTGCGCGCGATGGAGATGCCTACGGAAATAGGGCTTTTTTGTTCAAGTCCGTGGGTCTAGCCCATCTACATGTGTATTGGCATGTGTGCCTAAACAGGTCGGTCATGCCAGTCTTATCTATCAGTGGCTTACAAGTTCACAGATTGTTAACCATTTCTCCACTGTTTCAAGGCCGGCGAATCTTGATCGTACTGTCCCCACCTGATGAGTGTAAACATCACGAATCACGAGGTGTGTGATGGAAATGTATGCGAATGCAGATTTTCATCAGTCATTCACATTATTCGGTTTAAACAAATTCCAGGCATATGCAAAACCTGGTTGATTAAAACAACTCTTCTAGTATCCAGTTTTCGTGGGGATGGCCGGTAGGACTAGTTCGACCATTTAATTTGAAGTAAAAACTTGTTCCGCCGGTTACGGCAACGCATTTGCTCCGGATACATTTGTGAATAAAACATGATGTTCGCTAATGCTGCTGGCTTTGATTGTTTCCCGAAAAAGCACTTGCAACCCTGTTCATCATTTTTGTAGCAGACCATTTATTTTAGGCCGGACGATAATGTCTAAACAGCTTGGCGTCTATTACCTTCTATCTAATGAAAATTATCCATTGAGCCGAATGATTAATCTTGTCTTAGCTGTTGTATTAAAATGTAATCCAATATCTAAAGTCCACCATTCAATGTTGATAGCTACTAGCAATATTGATTGCTTACGGTTTCATGTAGTGATAATTCTCATACGCGTTTGGTGGGGCATTAAATATTATTATCTACTTGTAATGATATACCATACGACCCGCAAACCGTTCTCACATCATCAAACAGGAGTGGTGAACCCCACTCGGTTCGATTTACTAACGAATGCGTGTTATCGAACCGATCGAACTTACAATTAAAATGGTCGAATACTGATTATGACGCACGTATGCTACTTTTCGCCTCATCGTGACGCGATACACGCAACGTAGCACGAGACGCGAACACAATTACCTATGCAAAAGTATGTCCGTATTCACTACAGCAAGCACGTTCCACACATTTGGGTCGAACGCCAACTTCGCCGAGTCGCGTGACCTGCTAGACCGATATTTTATCGATCCTGCGCACCATACAAAGTGCGACATAGAATAGTAAGCTTGCAGATGATGTATATAGTGGATGCGTGAAGCGATGTTACAATCCGTAAACTTACCTCGAGTTGCTTAAGGCAATAAGAGTGGCAGGATTCCCGGATACCGAAGGGTTTAATGATAGTAAATCCGACGTTACAGCTGGCTGGCCCATTGGAGATAGGAGGAACGGGATGGCAGAATCGAGATGAGGTAACAGACCGCTCGCGGCAGCAAACGTAGCGTTGGCCCTTGGATCAATGAGAAGCGGATTACTCGCTCGGGCATCTTTCACGAAGGCAAGGTCACTCATTAGTTTTGCGGAAGAGTGACCGGACGATTGTCGAGAGCTCGCCTCATTTTTATCCACCGGTTTGGCCCAAGTTACTTCAATCTTTGAGCCTTCAATCATGGTTTCTGTAAAGTGACGAGAGTGGAATTAAACGTTTCTCCGAGATATCAAATCACGTGGTGTAAAATGAGTTGAAAAATTAGACAGATTTTATTGATATTTTCAATAAACAGAATTTTAACACACGTCTGAAGAACTTCAACAACTTACCTAAATACATGACCGCAGTAATTAAGTGATTTACACCTTTTTCTTTCGAGATATTCATGGTTCAATACTCACCACGAATATTTGCCTAATCCCCATTTCCTCTTCCTAGCATTCTCTCCAGTGCATGGAATAATCTCTCCCGGTATACGCACCGACCGTTTCGACCTCGAGTGCCTTATAAGATCGAAATATAAAATAGAAACATCCGTTGTGGCCATCAAGATTCAAGGTCAGGCGTTGAAACGCTGGCTTTATCGCCACCTGTTCGCGATCAATTTACCCTGGACCATAAACCACAATCTTTGAATTTTATTGTTCAGCATTGTCTACTTCGTCCGTGATACGAAGCTACCTGATACATGATCAAACTGTACCTATCATTATTCCTGATTCCAAACCTCGTAAACTTTGTGCCTCGATGCCAAGACACAAAAAAATGCGTGCTGGGCGTCGGATAAGGGGTTTACTTACCATTCAGTCGATTGAGACAGTTGGCAGCCACTTCTCTTTCCTTGAAATGAATGAAGGCGTAATCGCTAATCTTTTTCACACGTTCCACGCAGTTCGGGTCACCACCGGCAGCACGGACAAAGTGTTCGCGAAGCGTTTCCTCGGTGGTGGACAACATCAAATTTCGCACGTACAGAATCTTGACCTTGAGGGGTAAAGAGGAGAAGATGATGTAGTCCGTAGAAAGCGGCTCACTTTCACTCACTTATGCTCAATCACTGTGTCAGTTTGGTTAACAATAATTACCGAATATCAATTTCAAGCATTCACGATTCTGTTCAATATCTGTGAATGTTGGTTAGTCATAGATACGATCAGAAATGTGAAACAATAGTTTCTTGAACGGCGTCTTTTGTGGCATTTTATAACCGAACAGTTGGGACACATAAACGCACACATGAACCTACTTCCATCGGCCAGCGTTATCCTTTTCTCATTATCGTTATATGCACTTATAACGCTCCGATATTTATAGAACAGTTCATTTCCTGTTCTTTTTTCTTCCTCATATCTGTCTAGGCCTGGGCAACCTGACAGTATCTTCGCCCACGTGCAGTCTCTGACTGTGCGGCACTTTGCCTGGATCAGGCTTGTGCTCTCATGCCAGGACAGTTCATGAAACCCGGTCGATAAAAATTGGTAATAAAAGCAATGCTCTACTGGAAATAGAATTCCAATTCACTTGGCAGACACAACTTCCAAGGAATATGGGTGCCAATAACCTCAGTGAGGATATCGAGCTTGCCGGTTCTTGAAGGAGAGCGATAATGTTCCGTCAGACGGCAGCAAAGGATTAACGATTCGAATGCCGTATCTGATGATATCACGCTTATCACGCTTAAATAAACGCATCTCAACGTGTCATACCATTTGGTGAACGTGCGAATATCGGTCAACATTTGCATGCCCCAGTTCGGATAATATATGCTTGTTTTGTTACCACAGTCATTTGGCTTTGAGAGTCTGTGACACCGAGGTGAGAAGTAAACTCACACCAAAACAAACAGCAGGTTGTTTCACGGTGTACATGTGACACTTTTTACGTGTTTTCATTCACCACAGTGATGTAAGATTTATTACATAAACAGTGAGTACCAAAATAGTTAGCGGTCGATTTTGGTAGCACTAAGTATTGCTCGCTTTGACCGGTTGGTCGCTTGGTGCTCAAATTGTGATGTAACAATTTAGCCGATTAAGTTCGGGTGTGTAAGGATAAGATTACATTGTCCCCTTATAGGCTTTACCCGGAATCACGTTATGATGTCGTGTTTGAGCACTGCGGTTCGTTGTAATAACCCTATTTAACAATTGCTTTCAATGCTATTATTGTATAATTTAGTCAAGAATAACGTTCTCTGATTAGAAACGGGTGTTTTTAGATGTTTGGCGAACGTAGGATGGGAATTAATGCCTCGAATCTAAATGAACCGATCCAATTAACAAAAGTCGCCAATTTTCGGACTGCTCTCAACCTGCGCGTTTACGCTATAAGAAAATTCAATATTAAACTCAAATATTAGCTTATTAGCCTGACTATGCCAAATGTGGACATTAGTCAATCGAGTGTGTGCAATTACAGCGCTGCTCAACATTTTTTTCTGAATTTAATCAACTAATTGTATCGCATGCAACCCCGGATCAGCAATGTTCTTGTTCAACCCATGAGTAAATTTCGTCTTGAATCGAGCGCAGCTAATTATCGATCGGTCATGTGATTGAGGTCGACCTGAATTTTCGACAATGGCGCGAAATGAACGAAAAGCAGGACCCATGGATCGCAATTTGACCATATTCAGGGAGACTGGCAATACGCTTTGTTGTTATTAGTTATTCTTTCTAGTATGTCAACATTTTGGAACGTTTGTACACGGAGTGGTTAATGAACTAAACCGACAAACAGCGACGCGCGAATAAGAGTGACTCCATGTCCTCAAGTACCGGCGCACATTTGCATACCCCACTTTCACTTTCGCGCGGTCATTTCGGATCGAACGGTAAACACAACTACCAACCAATGTTGATTGGCTTGTGAACCAACGCTAATACTGAGAGTGTAAACGGTTGATCTGGCGTTGAATGTCTGTAAATAGGTTAACGAACTGCAACTACCCTGGGGAAGTCGTGACAAGTTAGGTGAAGCTAGGTGAAAGTATGAAAAACTTATTTGCTCGATGCATGCCGGAAACTAATATATTTGTTCAAGCACACCACTTGCATTGTTTATCTATGGTATTGACGCTTTATGACGATGTATTCAATGACGATGTCTCAGGTGTTTGATGAGATAGTTGTCAGTTAACAAGTATGTCGTTTTACGGGGTGGACAAACGCACGAGGGAACAAAGTTATACATTGAAGCCACTCTCTAATAGGGTTCGTACAACGAACCACAATGTTCAAACATAGAATCACTTAGTGATTCATGGTCAAGCACTCAAGGCGCTTATGGATGACCAAAGTAATGTGTTGCTCACATCTCCATCCCTTACACTCCACTACCAGTATCTGGCTGTTTGCCGTCGTCAGGTGGAGACAGTAAGATCAGGTTCAGTGAGCCTTGAAACAGGGGGTTAATGGTAAACAAGGTGATACTTGGATGCTACTGTTGCATAGGGTTCGTACAACGAACCACGATGTTCAAACACAGAATCACTTAGTGATTTGTGGTCAAGCACTCAAGGCGCGTATGGATGACCAAAGTGATGTGTTGCTCCACTACCGGTTTCTGGCTGTTTTCACTAAGTGGAGACAGTAAGATAAGGTTCAGTGGTGATCCGTCAGCGCCTCGAGTGCTTGACCAGGAATCCCTATGTGATTCAGTGTTTCAACATCGTGGTTCGCTGTATGAGCACTAACTTTGTTTACCACTCTTCCGCTGTTACAAGGCTCACTGTCTCCACCTGATGACGGCGAACAGCCAGAAACCTGTTGCGATGTTTAAGTGCCGATGATGTGAACAACACATTACTTTAGTTAAAGAACGCTTTGGGAATTATGGTGCCATGACTCTTGCTCCGCTAAAAGTTTTGGAAGCAAAATAGGTTGCTAATAACCAGAATTGGATAAGTGTAAATTATGGGGACGATGCATATGGTTAATCATGAAAGAACAGAACAAAGCAGACCAAAGTGATAATAAATGGCAGTTATTGGACTTTGTAAGAAGGATGATTCGTTTGTTAATGGAAAGATAAGGATGGATGACGCTTATTATTTTTTTCTTGCCACAGATTCGGTGTTTGAATCATGTTATAAAAACCAGGAATTTTTTAAAAAACGAAACGTGACAGCGTCTGTAAACAACATGAAAATGGATAACAGTTTCAGGTGATGCCTAAGAAATACAATTTTAAAAGTAGCGTTTCTGATAACTTGGCACAAATATAAACAAATTTAGCAATGGATTTACTATTTTCCGTGCATATTTGTGTGAAACAGTAACATTATTTTCACAGAACTAGCAATACGAAAACGATGAAAGAAGTGAGACGATCAGCTATTTTCACTTTCAATATTTGAGCAAGCACCCTGTTCTATTATTGAACGTAAAATGTTTAGATTAGGAATGTTGGATATAGTTTAACTCGTAGAGATTTATTGCCGATAAAATGTTCATCCGTGTTTGGACAGCATGTGTACATTCCGTTAAAAGTCACCGTGTAATCGCGTGACATAAAATAAGGTCATTGGAGTCAGAACATGTGTTTCGCAACGGAGTGCAAGTGATTATGAAGTGAGTGCAGAATTCCACATGCGGCATGACACATATATTGATGATTTAAAATAGCTTTACAATTTTATAAGATTGATAACGAATTTATGTGATTGCTTGCATTCAATCAGACAGTGTTTATCAAGACGCTTTGGGTAGAAATAACTTGGATATGGAACACATAAAACGTACGGCAAATGTCAAATGTGACAGAGTAATAAACTTCGTTGGAGGCTTCAGAACATTAACATTCGAATTTAAATTATATTAGAGATCCGTTAAGCTCTGAAAAATCTAATGATAGTGGAACCTATTTGACATAAATCAGAGCATTCAAGCTCTCTAGATTCTAGGTAAAATGTTCAGGTCATCTTAAGTCACTCCCATTACTTGATATTAATTTTGAACTGAGATTACTTTAGACCATAAAGAAGAAAATTAACCATTACAGTTACACAAATGCATATACCACCTTGTCGCTGGCGGTATCAAAAAACCTTAGAGTGTTACCAACCTTGGACATGATATCTTCATTGACTTCGCGCTCAGGTTCTGCCCAATCAACCGCTATTTGCTGGTTCCATAACTGGATGCGACCTGGCATTAGTTTGCGTCGAGCCATCGCAGCTGCCTTATGACTTTCGTATTCAACAAAAGCGAAGCCACGATTTTTCGACTTGTCTGTGATGCTGGGATACGAGATGACATCCTTCACTCCATCCGTCACTCGTTTCATCTCGGCCATGATTTCTTCCCTTGTCTTGTTTTTGGGTATGCCCCCGACAAATAGCCGGCAGTTGTCCACACTGAAACATACGCCTATGGTTTTGCCTTTTCGAATTTCAAAATTGTCGAGTTTCTGCACGGCACGTTTGGTGTCCTCACGGTTAGTGTATACACAGAATCCGTAGCCTCTGTTAGCTCCATTGAATTCCATCATGAGCCGAAACATGTAGATTGGACCAATTTGCTCAAACACCGGAATCAATTCATCTTCGAAACAATCTCGGGGAATCTTCCCAATGAACACTTCACATCCACGTGGGGGTGGGTCCGATCTCCAATTTCTCGGAGGGCCATAGCGACGCTGTCCGTTTTCTTGAACCACGGGATATTTGCCACAATCTCTAAGACTTCCGATACCCTCCTCTGGCGATAATGCTGCCGCGTTCTGATTGCCTTGTCTACTCAATACGGTTGTCGCAGCTTCCATCGGATTCGACCTCAGAAATTTATCGGATGTAATATAAACTGAATGTGTTGGCAACGTAATGGCCTCCCTGAGTTGCAGAACGTTCAAATTGGATGTGATTTGACCAACGTCTGTCACTGGCATAATGACAATTTCACCGTCAAATAAGTGCGCAGCCAACGACTACAACAGAATGTTTGTTTGTGTGTGGTGCAGACAATGTGACATGCACACACAATGCTGAACTGCCGAACTTGCTCGCTACTGGACCTTGGTCGAACGCTGATTGGAGCGTTATGCTCGTTCAGTGACCTTGTTAGTTGTGCAGAAATTGTGCAGATGCCGGCCAATAGTTGGACGGATCAACGATTAGTAACGGAACAACACGCTCACGAATGGCTGTTGTGCACGACTCTACCGTCCAGAGTCACAGCTGATTGAGTTCACCTTGAGAAAGCGAATAATTGATGTGGTCAAGCGACTATTCGATTGGCTAATGATTTAAATTTTCTAGGCCTATTACTCACGTGGTATCAAAAGGGCATGTGGAACATAATTTGTAAAAGTATTTTTTACAAATTGTAAAATTTGCGTAAGCGAATGGTGTAAATCGTTTTAGCATCTTGTCGAAATATACCGATCAAGCTATAAAAAACAAATTAAAAAAGCTGCGTCTCTGAGAGAGATAAACAAAGAACTTTATATAATTGATAGCGTATTTGTGATAAGTGATGTTAAAAATGCATGTTACGTTTTCGTAGTTCCTTCAATGATCATTCTCATTTGTAAAATGCTATATGAGTTTGTAGCAGTGCATATTTGTGACTACTCATCCATGCCAAGCCCGTTGAAATATTCACAAAGTTGATCACGCCGGTTTATAATGGAAGCACTGGACTCGAGTTTCGCTCTTATTTGAGCTCATCAGCAGTGCATATCCTCCGGCTAGCGACTATTATTTTGAGTGTAGCAGCGCTGACTTAGATCCATTACTTGAATCAGCCATCCAAATGTTGGCAGTGCTAATCTCATTGGAGATTGCTTTAAAGTATATCTTGGTTTCAGTTAGCTTCTGCTTTATGTTGCCGAAAATGAGTCATAGTGTCCAGTGTCCATTTAGAGTTGGAAGATTGCATGGTCCAAACGACTGGGTAGCGTACATCATCTAAACAGTCTTTCTCTTTTCTCTTGACTCTTAGAAGATAAATGGAGCCTGAAAGCTGTGGGTACCGACTGCTTTCACGTGTATTATTGAAATGAGTTGCTCTCAGCTTTACTTGCTATCCACTTAAATGTTTTCAACTCAAAACCGGGTGGTCAGTTACGACATAACATCCAATATGGTTCTGTTCGTGGATGATATGAAAATTTGGACGCCGATCAACTTTGCTGCCGATTGCGTCAAACCGCAAAATAGATTTGGTAACCTGTCAGCTGGGGCGGCTGTGAATGGTCTGTCATTTAACACACAGGAAATCTAGATGCTCCAACTTGACAAAAATATTGCTTGACATTTCGATGAGGAAAAAACCTTGGAGCGTGGATTAGTGGAAATCTGAATAGCGGTTCATGCATATCGACAAGTCAGCAGATTTCGAAGAATATTTGGAAAGTTCTCGCTCATAACGTTGCCAAGGCTAATGAATGTTTACTTTCTCCAGCGATTACGCGTGCGGTAGAGGCCTGGGCTCCTTGGTTGCCGTAAGATATAGCCCTTTCAGATAACAATTTATCACATAGCGATAAAGTTAGTGACGGGTCTATGCAATTGTCCATTCATTGAAAGACTGCAACGTCTGGGTCTCTGTGTCTTTATCCAAAGAAGATACGGCACGATATCATTGTTACCTTTAAAATTGTGTCTACCGAAGGACACCCCCTAAGCCACAAAACTTGTTCTCAGCATCCGAACCAAACATTATAAAGAAAGGATAGCTCAGCTGAATCTCATCGACTTTCCCAAAGGGGACCTTATCTTACTTTACAAAATATTCCATACCCCGAACCATCCCTTACGGGATTTATTCACACGAATGGATACGAGAATTTATCGGACCCATGAATATGTGCTGGTCATACCCCATTCCCACCTGAACTGTAAAAGGTATTTTTACTTTGTCCGTGTCTGTTTTACTTGGAACAGTTTAGCCTTCAACCGTTGCTCACTCCACTAGCTTGTATGAATTTAAAACGAAATTAGATGAATTATTATTCGTTTCCGGAACACTTAGGTACTGCTTAATCTACTTCCTTATCTTGTTTATACACTCGAATTTCAAATTTTACCATCCTATGGTTGTTGTTAAGCTTGTTGCTTTTTAAACCATTAAAAACCTTGAATTACCTTGAATTACCTGGAAAAGCTGTCAAACGGACATACCATATCTCTCTGTATCCCAAGATGATTTATTGACTGCCGATGAGATTTTTCGCCGTGCAGCTTATATTTTTACTGGAATTCGTTACCTTTCTCTGCTTTCATGGAAAAAATTGAATCTACATGGTTAAAAGAACACCATATTTGATATACCCGTTATATACAATTTAAATTTTTCTTCATAGTGTGGAGTTGCGAAATGCACAAAATACTCAGATCACCAACCTCCAGCAAAACACAAGAGCAGATGGCACCGAGAAGACCGACAAAGACTATCGCGAGCACGGATGGATTGCATTAGAACGATTGCCGCGACAACATCTTCGAAAGTATGAGAAGATGGACAACGTCAAGTTCTATTGAACGGTCGGTCAAACAAACCATGTGTGATGAGGCATGAGGAAGCATACCGATCGGCACGAAATGGATGGACTTTCACAAAGGAGAATGCGAGGTGATCTCATCCTCGCACTCGAAATACTTAATACTGTTTACCACCCCCTGGACATATTATTCCACCTTCGAACTTCCAGCAACAGCCGTGGCCATGGTTGCAATTTGGAAATAATACATTCCAAACGGAACTGCCGCATGTATTTTTATTCGGTGCGTGTGTGGTTTGTTTGGAATTCCCTATCTGACGATTTGGTAAGCTCAAACAGTTTATGTATATTCAAATAGAAACTTGACGATTATATGAGAGCTAATCCGAATTTCGCCCCTAACTATTGATAATCTATCATCGTTTCATTGATTTTGATTATATATATATATATATATATATATATATATATATATATATAGCCAAAAAGCACAGCTTTAAAATTACCATAGCATAGTAAATATTTGTTCATGAAGAAGAAATAACACACAATTATGTAATGAATACTTACAATGAGTTAAGACGCTGGTGTCGTCAAATCGTTATGCAACAAATGAATGAATGAAAGTTTCGACGCTGGGAGCGGTAACAATAGTTTCTGGGAGGGCATTCCAAAGGAAACAGACACGTACAAAATTAAAATTTCGGCAACAGCTAATACGGGAATGGGGAATTTGTAGTGTCGCTGAGTGGCGAACACACCGAGCAAGTACAACATGAGAGAAATCAACCAGTGTATCGCTGACATGCTAAAATGACGGGCTACAAATTGGACGTATTGGACAAAGACGTTTGCAAAGGAGATATGAAAGCTCTTGGCATAGAAAGAACTTGCTCTTGACCGCTCACATTGGAGGTATTGTGTAAAGCGTCTTCTGCAAGCTGGGGGAGCAGATACAGCTCTTGGCTGATGAACGCAGATCACGCTCTACAACGCCCTACAACCGAGTTCTGACTATCGTTGCAAGCGCTGCGGGAGAGATTGTTCCTCTTGAATCGGACTGTTTAGTCATTTAAAAAGATGTAGAACATGAAAATTCATGCGATTGTGATGTACATCCATGGTCGACATCAGCCGAAGGAGGCCGACAACATTTAACATCATTCGATTGCGCTGACCTCTATTGGATTCCTTTAAGAGAAAAGTTCAAAAGTGCCGTAGCATTGTGGATTTACCAGACCGGATATTGATGATGTTTGTGTAAACGGACTAGTTGGCTCACTGAAGATCTATAAGTGCTATCTTTGAGGAACTCACATTTTATTGTTTTCAACGCCAGGGGCTGCCTTACCACGTCTTCAGTTTTTTACGCTCATCTTCTAAACGACCGACCAATTTGATGAAATAAATGTGAATAGTAGAATCCAATCACTGCCGAGCGAACTATTGATTGTACCGATAAGATGATATAACACCGTCGCTATCAAAGTTCAACATCCGGCGGTATATGTGATGCAGGCTATTCATTCGGTGTGAGTTTCAAGCACACTGTAGTGTACAGTTGCATTACTACAAAGTTCTCTTTTGCACCTATCGTCGATTGCACTGTTGTGATGCTTGGACAGACCCGGATCGCTTTTTTCACAACTGCCCTCTGACTCGCTTGTTGAATACCATAAGTTGTACCATAAGTGAATAACCATCATAAAACCCATGGGGATTTTTACTGTTGTTTGCAAATAGATCGCAGAGCGATGATGAGGTAAACCGGTCAAAGATTCGCACATCCATGTTTCAAGTCTCAAGGAAGAAAAATTCACATACTACATGAAAACAGCAGATACAGCTCTTGGCTGCTGAACGCAGATCACGCCACCGGCGTGCAACTGACCCCTAAAACCGAGTTCTGACCATCGTTGTAAGCGCTGCGGGAGAGTTTGTTCCTCCGAATCGAACAGCTTAGTCATTCGGAAATCTGTTTAACAGAAAACCATCATGCGATTGTGATGTACATCGATGGTCGACATCGACCGAAGAAGGCCAACAACACCATGAAAACAACAAGAAAATCCTAGATGAATAGAAATGACCAAATCAAATAACGAACTATTCGTTATGTTAACAATCATCCGTGGAGGTGATGTGTAAAACGTCATTCGCAAGTTGTGGAATAGCAAATACTACTCTCGACCGCGAACTTGTAGGTCACACCGTCAGCGTACAACTGACGCAGAGCCACCGAGTACTCCCCATCGCTGTAGGAGAGATTGTTCCTCCGGCATCGCACTGTTTCGTCATTAGAAAAGCTGTGGAGCATCATGCGCCTATGATGAACATTCTTGGTTGTTATCGATCCAAGCAGGCCGACAAATACACACGTGGATGTTTGGTGTTGCGATAGCAGTTCTCGGAAAATTTGAGCGTATAATTAATGTTGAACAATGAATCCCTGATTGTAATTCTCGAGATTAACTGTGTTGCACGCAGTTCGAACGATGTTCAACCATGAAAAAAGAAAGTTTGCAATGAATCGGTGAGAGTAGTTTATTGGTAACGTTTCGCTTGTGACTCAGAAGCTTCGTCAGACCAAGGGTGTCAGTACGAACGGAGATTAAGCTTACATTTCATTCACCTGACCAATCCTAAGCTGGATTAGAAGTGCACAGTTAATTGTGGGTTCTGCGCTCGTTAAGATAGCTTGATCTCCTTTCGTACTGACACCCTTGGCCTGACGAAGCTTCTGAGTAAGGAACGAAACGTTATTAATAAACTACTCTCACCGATTCATTACAAACTTTCTTTTTCATGATTATGATTGCCTGATCGGTCGCGAACATTTTACATTGTTGTTCAACCATCTTCAGCATTTATCTACCGCATATAGTCATATATTGTAATTTTCGGATGAGATTGAAGAACAGAAAACCTAGCCTTGGCTGGATGAGGTTATTTGAGTTGACTGCCCTTGGGCACATACACAAGTTCTTTATTTAAGAACTAACAAATTCAGAAACTCTTTTGTTCCTTACCTGACTCAATACATGGATAACCAATTGATGCCTGTTTCAGAGCTGAAAATGCGCCTCACCATTCGATAATTGATGCTGGGAGACTCTCGTCATTTTTCTAAGTTTAGTTTTAAACATTTCAGTCGCATATCTGTCTAGGTATGGGTAACCTGACAGTATTTCAGCACACGTAGATTCTTTATTGCGCGACACTTTTCCTTGATCACGCTTGCGTGAATTCATACCGGTTATTTTTTCTTAACTTTGTGGAGAAATCAATTTCATTGCTGAAAATAAAGTCATTTTCTTCTTCTTCTGCACATGAAATTGCAATGCCTGAACCAATTTCGAAATGACCTTGTAAATTCAAATTTCGCTCCTACTCCTGCCACTGTCCCGATCACATTGTTGGCCACAAACAATACCAACCCGATCGGATTTGATATGTGATTCGTGTGACGTTGTCCGGTAACTGTTCTCCATCCCAGTCATGCAAACAAAACGCGACCAATCGAAACGACGCGAAATAGATGTTCAAATTCAAAATCGTTTATTCATTGTGAGAGGCTACCGCAGAGCGCACCTCAAGCATTGTCACTTAAACCACACGACTCGTTAACATTCCATTTTACTCAAAGTCAACCAAAGCGAAACTAGCCACACACAAACACTTAGTTGTGATTCCATCTAATCTACCGTTTATGATGACGTCAACTGTTCACTCAGCTTTTCATATCTCTACTCGCTACAAATGGTCATATGTTGTCCGAGGATTTCCGCTTTCACACACACACACGCCGCTGTTGTTTATAACACTTACAATGTGACACAACAACGCATCGTGTGGGAAACCACACATACACACACATGCGCGGTGCGCGCGTCTCACCCGACAAGCACATCCGGGTTATGGCTGTGGACGCTGTTATTGTTGCTGTTCTGGTACACGAGGCCATTTGGCGATCAACATTTGCATCTCTGCCCTCGCGTGGCCACATTGAAACGCTAATCGATAGTCGCGATGCACGGGCCAGCATAGCAGCAATAGATTTATAAACAATTGGCATCCAGGTCGGTCAAAACGAGAGTAACGCGGACAACAAAGTCGTCTAATTGTAAACGCAACATATGCTGGGGTGAATCTATGAGGACTAATCAGTCACAAAGGAAGATGTCATCATCATCATCGTTGACAGCATGACACCGGTAACAAGAACGAACAAACGAACGAATCCGCTATGTACTTCTGGCAATCAACTAGGCGAAATGAGAAGCGAAAACTTAAGTGATGGTTCTACCGTGTGTTTTAAGTATATACGCTGACTATGGACAAGATTTTAATGAGCATCAAAGTATTTGAAAATGTTCAAGACCGATCGGGAGTCCATAATCATGAAAATAAAGGTTGCAATGAATCGGTTATATTAAGTTTTTGGTAATGTTTCGCTTCTGAACACAGAAGCTTCGTCAGACCAAGGGTGCAAGTACGAACAGAGACCAAGCTTAAATTTCATTCACCTGACCAATCCTAAGCTGGTTAAGAACTGCACAGCCCATGGTGGGTTCTGCGCTCGTTGAGATAGCATGATCTCTGTTCGTACTGACACCCTTGGCCTGACGAAGCTTCTGAGTCAGAAGCGAAACTTTACCAAACTCTCACCGATTCATTACAAGCTTTCTTTTTCGTGATTATAATTTCCCGATCAAAAATCAACTGCAATGGTTGCACGGGTGTTTACATTGGACAAACGTCTAGAGAACTCTGCACTAGGGTAAACGAACACAGGAAACAAGTGGGAAAGCGACCACCCCGCAATCCCAGTGGAAATTATCATCACTGATTCGGATTCGGCCCTAGCTGAACACGTGCTAGCACTGACACAGCGTAGATCTTGATAACGTGGAAGTGATAAAACGGGGTGTGAAATCTTATAGGGAAAGACTTCACGCCGAGGCTGTTGAAATAACAAAGGGTGGGGCGAATGCGGTGAACAAGGTGGATGGGGCGGATATCTCAACTATCTGGCGTTCGGTTTTGCAGCGGATAAGTATTAACGATCATCACTCCTAATACGCACATGATTACGTAAGTAGTGTCAGCAGACGCTGGCCTGTGCAATTAATAAACAATTAGTAATGCACACAGCAATTAGGAGGTGTGATCAATTATCTTGATCTCCCCTGTCTAGCTTAGAGAACTCAGGATGGGTCAAGAGAATGCCATTTAAACCTGAACACTGTTCGTACCGACACCCTTGGTCTGACGAAGCTTCTGTGTTCAAAAGCGTAACGTTACCAAAAACTTACTATAACCGATTCATTGCAAACTTTATTTTCATGATTTTAATGAGCAGTTGGGTAGCGGTGAAGCCATTGCGAAATTAGACTAAAAGCCAAGCACAGGGAATCGGTTCGAACCGATCATAAAACAAGGACTCCATGCATCTCCATCACACACACACACACCCTACGAAGGTTTTCGTGCTCTGTGGATCGATCAGGTAGGGAGAGTACAATCGGGTTCCACATGCTTCGAAACAGTCAAGAAATGTTAAAGGTTTGGACTTGTAAGCCAGTGTTGGACAAGGCTGACACGGCCAATCTGTTCAATCACATGTACCCGCACACATGCAGATGGATTAAACTCATGCGTGTGAACCAAAAAAGTTAGTGTTAGTAAACACTTGCATCACACACGACCGGTTTCGTGCTGTTTGCACGACTGTATGCTTGTGATGTGCGAAAGCACAAACCTGATCCAGGCAATGTGCCGCATAGTCTGAGACTACACATTGGCTGAGATACTGTCAGGTTGCCTAGGTCTAGACAGACATGACACAAGAAATAGAAAGAAAATAGAAATGACCTGCTTTAATGGGGCTCCTACCCAATTGATTCAAGATTAAATATTCAAGATTACACTACCGGCGCCGTACTCTTATCAATAACAGTATGATCAAATTGATTCTACCCAGAACCAGTGAAAAGATGGTTGGCAATGATACCTTTTGTATCCATTGTCACCTGAAATTTACATCAGCAACAATGGTTGACTGACATACGTAGGCAATTTACGTCTAGCGATCAAATCCACGGAAATTACTGGGGGCATTAATGTGTAAGAAGTTCATTCGAAAGCTGACAATTCGTATCGATTTGACGACTTGGCCTGAGGTGAGGTGGCCATCCAGGGTTGGTTGCGCTTTAGATAACCCAAGACTTAAACAGTAAAGTTAATCAAATTCTGTCATGTGCGAATCCATAAAAGAACATTGTCTGGACTAGCGTACGCACCATAGTAGATCGCCAAAGTCTACAAGAAGATCTCGAAGCACGTCATACGTGGTCCTTGCGAAACTGCCTACCATTCAACATCCAAAAACGTAAAATGTTAAACGTCGGTAAATCATTCGAATTCACATACTCTCTGGGATCTCAGCAACTTTCATGGGTTACGGAAGAGAAAAACCTGGGTGAGTGGATTAGCAGTAACTTAAAGTCTTCACGGCAGTGTTTTGTGGTATACATAAAGTCCTGCCAAAGCTTAGCACTGCTCAGAAGGATTTTCTGTGCTTTCTCAAAGCAGATACTCCCACAGATGATTAATACCTATATCCGGCCAATAATGGAGTACGCTTTTCAAGCATGGTCCGAATGGTTACAAAAGGACATGACCTTGCTCCATACAGTGGATCACTTACCTGAACACCTGTTTCATCGGCAAGAAGCACGTGGTATCAGATAACAGGGCTACAAAGTTAATTATTCAACACTCCAGATCACATTTTCGAAGGTTTTTCTTTGCTGTCCAAGTTTGTTTTATATGGAACTCTCTGCCCCCACATATCATTTGTGCATTCAGCCTGAACTTGTTCAAGGCTGAACTTGACAAGTATATGTTGACCAAATCCAACCTCGCATCTAAATACACGTGCTGACTTTCCATTTTGATAAAACGTTTGTGTTGTTTTTATGCATTACCTATATTTTTAATCTGTGGTTATTGTAAAGTATTTGCTTTTTGGACCATTAAAACTTTGAATTACTTTGAACTTTGAATTACCGCTACCACGTGGAGCTAAGCAATGCAAAAGCGTACAACGTCCATTCTTGCGATTTGGAGAGTAACAAAGCTGTTTGCTTGAGGCATTGCTGCCTAAGATGATCATCAAAAGGGGCATTTGGATGAGGTGATGCTCATGTCCGCATACAATCCTAAAGTTTTTTCATTGGCAACCCGACGCAACAAGCAGCAATGATTTCAACCGGTTTCGCTGGTGTTTTATGTCATCCGATGAAAGACACATAAGATCATGTTCGCTCAGCCAACATTCCGTACGATTTAAAATCAATATACATGCGCTTAATTTCCAAATCGGTCACATAATGGTGTTGACATGACTGACTTGAGGGCTGAACTTTAGCAGACGCGAAAAAATGTGCACGCAGTCCAGTGCTACCAAACGCCGTTCTCTCCACTTGTCCAGTGGGGCATGTGAAGTGATTTAATCACGTGTTCAAACCACTGGCTGTCACCTTCATTTTGATTGGTCTGAATGCACGGAGGGAACAAAAACCATTTTTGCCCTTATCCGATTGGACGAGTTTGTGGGAGAAATGAGGATTGGGCTGTAACCCGATTGACCAATGGTGGAGACGTGGCATTAAACGGGGAGGGGGGACAGTAAATAACATCTGCCTGCTCACACATTCTAGCAATGGAACGAAACCGTAATAGCTGAATCATTTTTGCGTCTGAAAGCATTAGCAAAGTTCAACGAAACACCGTTTCACACATTTGAAAGCACAGCAAACACCATGCTAAATTGATTTGCCACCGGTAATGTGCTGTGGACTATACAGTAGAAGCTTGAACACCATGGATGAAAAAAGGATTTTTCATAAAGTAACTAAAATGGTTACTGGATTGTATAATCTACCAATTGAGCAGCGACTTACTAGACTTGGATTGTGCACCCTCGAGCGCAGACACATCCGAGCTGACCTAATCCTAACATACCGAATAATCCATACGGGGTCCCACTCACTCAAATACTTTTTAACAATTGGTTCCAATCTTCCGACCCGCAGTCACAACTGTCGCCGCAACTTTTACGCAGTCCGTGTATGCTTTCTGTGTATCCGCTTACCACCAGAGATTGTTTCCTCATCAAACGAAATGATCTTCAAACAAATGTTACTGAAATCGCTCAGTGATTCCTTCGTATACTTTGAAAAACAAATTACCCAAACATATAGTTCCGGTCGAAGTTTTCTACCTCCGTCAAAATTGGAATTACTTCTGTTTTTCCTTTGAAGCACATAGACGCAGACATTACAGTAACGACTTGCTTAACTTTTGTCCATGATTTAGGCTGGTGATTTCATATATGTCATCAGGATAAAGCAAGCAAAAGCGAGTGTTGGCCAGCCCGTAATGAAGTCTCGCTTAGTGGAAAAGAGACCTAAACAATCCCGGTCAAATACCCGAGATGTATTTTAATCTGACAATGACAGTCAATTACCGATACCAAATATCCAAGTTTAACTTCCCATGTCAATCGAAACTTTGATGTAGCTTAGATAGTCAACATGAACACTCCCAGCTGATTGTGGACATTTTGACGCCAAAATAGATAACAAACATCCATACCAGCTCGGACGAGACTAATGTTGAGGTTTTATGCATTCAACGATTGATATTCTAATCTAGCACGTATCCACAAGTGATTGAGTAGGTTAGACATATCAGATTTATTTAACAGAGTGTTCAAGGTTCAGGATATGTTTATTTAATGTCGGTTTTATAAACAAAAGCTATTGTGGCTCGTGTTTCCAAGGTCACGATAGCTTTACGTAACTTGGGTTATCTGCGGAGTCAAACATGTTTGTCTCTAAAGCTCAAGCGTAGAGTCTATAATGCTACAGTATACGCGGTTAAACTGTATGGATGCTAAAACCTGGACACAGAGAAAGGAAGAAATATGACGTCTGCAAGTCACCTTCGACAATTTCTATCTCCGCACCACCGGATACGCGACGTAACTATCCGTAATAGAATCTTTGGTAGCAACGTAGACATCGAAAAACCAGTTAACGTACACAGACCTCGCTGGTTAAGCCAAGTATTGCGAACGGGAAATCATCGTTTTCGTAACGCGGGTTAGCTTACCACTCCTAACTTGGAATGACGTGGCGCTAGAGGTTGAAAACGGTTTACTGACACTCAATCGTCGACACTTAATCCCAGACATTTAACCTGTCACTTAATCCCCAGTTTGATAACTTCTGAAGAATGCAGAATACGTTTAAATGACTTTATTTAGCAGGAGAGATGCAATTGATTTTAAAAACGTCAATCTTTCCGTAGCTGAGTATAGCTGAATTGCTCGAGATGTCTTGGCGCATATCTCAGCATACTTTTTCTTCTGTTTGATATGAACCCCAGCACTTGCTTGAAGAACTGAGGCCGTATGCTGTCGGCAATCCTTTCGCAAACCGTTAAGAAATGTCCAAATGGTGGGATGTTGGCAAAAAAGTGACTGTAATGCATGATGCCAGCATTCTACAGCATTATTCGTTCGGGCAACACCACTTTTTGCGTCTTCATACTTATTTCCGTATTCAGGTGAAAATATAGCTGGTGCAGTTTTCTCTTCTACCTTTAATTCGTCGACCTTGAACAAAGCTATGTTCAAAATAAGATAACAGTTCATTCATCCTCTTACTTTGAGGCATAGATTCGGCTATAATCTCAAATGTGTCGACTACATCATTCAACGGCACAAACATGAGGCGGAAATCATCGTCTGCCTCATAATCTGCTTTCATCCCTAGATCACATATTTTTCGTTGCATGGCATGACATCTCGAGCAATTCAGCGATACCCAGCTACGAAAAGATTGACGTTCGTAAAATCAATTGCATATTTCTCCTGCTAAATAAATTCATTTGAACGTATTCTGCATTCTTCAGACTGGGACTGAGGTGATTTGGTGATTAAGTGTCGGCGATTAAGTGTCTGACGATTAAGTGACCGGACACCGTTGAAAGCATTGAATGCCAAACCAGCAGCAGGTTGTGCGACCCGTCTCCGAGTTCGGGGTCCAAAAGATGAAAATTCTCAGTGGCTTCTTACCCTTAATGTTATGGCTCAAAATCGTGTTCAGTGGCGGTCTTGGTGTAGACATCTTAAAGTGTTTGATTAATTTTCATGTATGTTGTCAAGTGAAGTGTCGAGGAACGCTTGTTATGATGCGTGACTGTGAAAGCCGCAATGAAGTTGTCGTGCTGATGTCGCTCTACTCATTCATGACACTTACTTTAATGCATGTTCCATTCGAGGTGTAGGCACCTCGTCCCAGTGTGTCTGTGTCTAATCTGTTATAGGTTCAGTAGGTTTTTAGGTCCCACCCTTCCCCATCTTATGATAATGTTTACCACATCGTGGTTGTATGACAGTTAAGCACTTGATACTTGATTTCGGTGTAGTGCTG
>JACCGJ010000536.1:0-31327 GCA_013407085.1 Atriophallophorus winterbourni | reverse complement strand
GAAACGCAAGGATATGACGCTTTCGGCATAGTCTGTTTGAATATTTTAATATCAGTAGATCTACATAAATATGGGTTTTTTCAAAAAACGTAGTACAATAGGTTGATTCGAGTTATGACATGTGTGTAATGCGATAAATTGATTACCAATTTACAGCCAAACCAGAGTATTTCGAGTTATAAATGAATTGTTAAGCAGAGCGTGGGAAATGCAACGAGGTTCAACGAACCGCGCAAGTTCGGCTCTAACACGGAATTTAATGGAATGCATGTTGGACTAGTGTGTCTGTTAGCAATTTTATATTATAGTTAACGTGTTTTGCGCATACCAACGTCATCCAATATGTTTTGTCAACTCATGAAAATGCTGATAATTATGTCAGTATTCTGCGCTAAAAACCACATATCACCCAATGTCGATTCTTCTATTACGCGAGTGTTCGTTTACCTATAATTCTATCGAATTTTATGCTTACATTCCCGAGAAAGACAAGTATCCGAAGATTGGATATCCGAGCTTGAGCTGAACGGTCCTTGTTGAATAAAATCGTTCAATACAACTGGGGTTCTTTACTAATTCCTCGTTTTAAAATTGCTCACCCGTCGAAAAAAGCTTTTCTAACAAACTTGTGAGTTGTGCTCTGCTTAATTCTGCTTTTTCTTATTTCTAATCAAAACTACGTGGCTTATTAGCAAACGTTGTATTCACCCCGCGGACTATTCGATGATGCATACTAATTACCGTGTTTTATTGTAAGAGGCGTGTTCGACCTGATGCCCGAACTGACCGAGCTCCTGAAAACACAATTACTACTATTTACCGATAAGCTGTTAATTATCCGAACGTGTTTGTTTTCGGCCGAACAACGATGAGTTGTATTCATTTCGTGAGAGATGTTTATCAAGTTGTGTGCTATTTTGACCTCGCATAATTAAAGCATTTAATTATGCCAATTCAATGTGTTAAGTGCAAGATAACCTCCCTCACGAAACCATAGTTCGGCACGTTGAGATTGTGCTGACCTTTTATAGTTGGTCGTAAGCTATAAACTTATCTTGACTAGCGCGGTAAAACAAGGCCACACTGAAAACAGGACATTTATCGTTTTTCCTGACGTATTGCTCTCGTGTAATGTAAAGAAAACACTTCAACGACATCCGCTGCTCATCACTGAGCAAATATTTTCAAATGTGATTTTTCAATGTCCGACGTCAGTTATTTTATTGTTCGATCTGGTAAATTCCTTTGGGATATAAGTATTGAGTATATATAAACAAGTTGACTTAATTGCAAGATGGATATGTTCGTTTTAGAGTAATACTTGGAGATAAATTGGCCGAGTGTTCCAGGGAACGTAAGATAAAAAACCATCAATTTCCAAAGCTGCACAATCCTTCGATATATAATAGGGTATTCCAATGGAATGATGTATATTGCGTTGTGCGTTCGACCATTGTGCAGTTGAAGCTGTTACTAGCGTCCATAAAACCACAAAATGCTTGATTAACACCACCTGAGCAGAACATACATACAGAGATGAAAATATTTTGTTGTATTCCCAAGGTGGTCAGTAGCTACATCACATTATTCACTTCTGATCAAGTGTGATTGCGTGAACGTGTTTTAAAAGGAAGGCTCTTTATGAATTTGATATTTATCCGCTTGGGTTCTTAACGAAGTAGGTGGGTAAAAAACTGTAAATTCTATGCATTCATTTCAAATGAACTCCCTCATACGCATATTTTCATGTGTGTACATTCAATAAATTTGAGTTATATTGATTTTTAAATGATAAACAGATTATCGCGAATCTACCGGTTTTAGGGAGGAAAATTTCCTTCGGATTCTCTCCGCAAACATTTCTATTTGCAACTAAATTATTCGCGAGGACATACATGATTAGCTCACACAAGATTTAGTAATCAATCAATCAATCGACCATCAGATCGATAATAACGATTGATTCAAATTTGGCGCCGATGAAATATTCCATAGCGTAATTCAAAATATATTAAATAAGTAAACAATAATAATTTATTTATAAATCGTACATCAATATTTCTGATTTATTTGTTTAAAATTTTGCCCAAGTGAGTTTTGCCGCTTCAATTTTTTTGCGCAAATTTTAAGAAATGTTTCACTAAAAGTTCTATCGTTTTTGACGTTACAAGGAATTGGGGAAAATATGGTTCAGAAGCTCAGATTCTGCTGTAACTTAGATCTTGGTCACTGATGTTCATTACAGGCGACAACAGCTTTATACATACGTTTGTCAAGTAAACCTTGTGTATAACATGTACTCGAGACAGCTACGTCCATCGTCGCAAATTTTATTCACAGTGTTATATAGAGAGCCTGGCCTTATGTTTAATTTGGATGGGATTAACTCTAGTGTTTCTTTACAGAGTCTTTACTTGTAAGTCC
This sequence comes from Atriophallophorus winterbourni, assembly GCA_013407085.1. NCBI lineage: Eukaryota > Metazoa > Platyhelminthes > Trematoda > Plagiorchiida > Microphallidae > Atriophallophorus > Atriophallophorus winterbourni. The sequence goes on along the minus strand of JACCGJ010000536.1, from coordinate 28,903 downwards.
GGAGCTAAAATCGCAGTATTTTTCCCGAAAACGGATTCGCGTCTCACAATTTTTGTCAGCAGTCAGCAAACTTATTTACTGACTCCTATGTGGAGTCAACACATACATTCGGGGTCGTTCCATTATCAAGCGGAGTTGTCATAGGTTGTCATCTGCTCGCGACATTCATTTAAATTGAAAATCGATAAATCGATCGGGCAGATGAAATAAATCCATTCAAGTTAAATTCTGTCAAACACAACCCCATATGACTTATTCCCATAGTTTAAACAATGATCTGCCAAACTAAATGAAAGTAATACTGTCTTGTCCGCTGATGAAGCATGCTAAACCAATCAAGGATTGATCGCATTAGAAAAGCAATTTGAATTCACCGCTTGACTGGTCGATAGCATGCAATTATCTGTTTCCAAAATGCAAGTGGCTTGCCCATCGACAGTGACCCCGGTTTTCGATATTTCATCGCCAAGTTATCAAGAATTTATGGTCACAAAGGCACAATGCTTCACAATTACCATATCATATTAAATATTCGTTTAGGAAAAAAGGTATAAAATAAACATGTAATGACAAGTATAGTCAAGTTGTATAGTTACCATGAGTCAATAAGCAGGTGTCGTCAAATCGTTATGCAACAAATGAGTATCCAAATTTCGAATAAACGTTTCGATGCTGGGAGAGATGACAAGAGTTTCGGGGAGGGAATTCCAAAGGAAACAGAGACGTACACAATAAAAAATATCGGCGACAGCTGATACGGGAGTGGGGAATTTGCAGTGTCGCTGAGTGGCTGCGTGTTTTAAAGGATGATGCAGGGTATTTCATATTTTTATGTTAGTATCATCAATTCGAAGTCTTCTTTGAGGGGGAGTATGGAGCCTGAGATTTTGCAATCGTTCCTCGTTCGTTAATTTCCGGAGACAAATTACGATGGTATATCTTATCAAGCAATAGTATATCCCTTCTTAACCACAGAGTCAAAGCTTGTGATGAATGCTTCATGGTTGGAATAAAGTAGGATTTCATGATGGTGGACAACCTTCTAGGCGAGAAAGTTCTAAAAATCTGTCGCAGCATACCTAGAAACTTGGAAGCACGCTTGTAGATGACATCACAATGCAGGCTGTTCTTCAGGCTGCCTCATATCCAGATTTTAAGATCCCTTTCTGACTCGGTCAACCTTAAAATCTTCTACCCAAAGTGATATTGGGACTAAAATAGCTTACCAATTTGCAACATCTTGCATTTTGAAAATTAAATGGCAGCTTATTCCTTACCGACCATTTATTGAGAGCATCTAAATCACTTTGCAGCTGTATACAGTTGATTTTATCCGCGTCCAAAGTTTAATATCATCAGCATAGAGATCATATTGCATGAGAGCGTCTCGGTAGGTCGTTGAAGTAAATCAAGAAAAGTACTAGCACAAGGATGGAACTTTGCGGTCGCCACTAGAGGCATCAATAACCTATGATTGTACCCCGTGGATTATAACGATCGCAGTGCGCCAACTGAGGTAACTTTCAAGTCATACGAGTAACTGTCCGCTGATACCCATCTGCTTCAGCTTTTGTAGTAGTCGAAAGTGATCAACTGGGTCCAAAGCTTTAGACAAATCCAGACAACAAGCGTGGATGTCAGCTCCTTCGTCAACCGCTTGGGTACAGTCATTTAACACCGTCAACAAGTTTGTCAAGCATAAGCGAGATGTACGAAAACCATGCTGCGCTACAATATTATAGTTTGTGATTGCGTGATGAACTATTTTTCGTCACTATACACTCTAGAACTTTGGATGTCACAGTAAGTAAGTTGACAGAACGGTAGTTTGTAGGATCTGAACGTCTACCTTGCTTATTGATAGGTGAAATTACCCCTGTCTTCCACTCTGTTGGCACCACTCCTTCGGTTAGTGATTGTTTAAACAATTCACCTAATGATTCACACAGCTTCTGGCCACAGGCTCTCAGTACAATCCGTCCGCGCCAGGGGATTTCCTAGGGTTCATTCGACACAAATGTCGCTGTATAATCGCTGAATTGGTCTCGATGTCAGTCAGCTGTCGCGTCACCGTTGATGGCGGTAATTCTCCAGTCGATCTAATCGTTAACGGACTAAATACTTTCGCATAAAATTGACTGAGAGCATCAGATTTTTCATTTGCTGAGACTGTTAATCCATCCTCTGTAAACACATGAGACACCCCTGGTTTCACGCTCGATCGTGCATTGACAATCCGATATTGCAATTTAGGATATTCTTCCATTTTAAACGATAGAAAGCGATGGTAATTATGCTTTTCTTCCTTGATTAGAGCGTTCACTTTGTTTCGAATTCTGCAAAATTGTTGTCAGGAAGCACCAGTTCTGGTATTTCTGTGTTGAACTCAAGAGCAGTTTCTTTGCTCGATCCATTCTTTCGCGCGACTACGAAGCTTAAAGCGAAAGTCGCTATCCTGTCGTCCATCAAGTAATCACGAACTTTGATATATCTTTGACTGAAATATTTCTGTGAATGCGGTGCAATGTGTTTCGGTGTTGTGATAATCAAGCACTCGCCAATTTATTAACCCAAGCGCTTCAGATAAACTAGCGTAGTCGATTCTCCTGAATAGTTTTGGGGAATCACATTCTCGTCTAGCGCTGCATACATATTCGAAGCCCAACACAAGATGATCACTCCGACTGAGGGGAATCTGTAGCCCACACCCTCAACTGCCGTTGTCTCGGAAGTAAGGATTAAATCCAAAACAGACGGCAGCTCTGATCCTCTTCGGTAGAGGTTATGCATGGAATGCATGGTTATGCAATGGAAACATGTCGATCAGCTCACGGAATTTACGATCGAGTGTGTGTAGAGGATAATCGTTTTCGACTACAAGATGAGGAAGTTTGAAGTCACCCATGACCGGTAATTGGGAGCTTCGCATCTCTCCGGCGTAGTGTAGAGCCTCTAATAACCTGTAGTTTTGAGCATCCGTCGAAGACGGAGGGCGATATAGTATGCCAATGATTCAGTGTAAGGCTACACCAGAGGGTATCTTCTGATTCGAGGTTGAGATCGTGAATCTTCAAGCACTGAAGTCGTTCGTGACAGTATAGAGCCACACCACCACCTTTTCGTGGATGATCGTTCGCTTTCAAGCATGCAAGATTGAAACCAGGTTTCAGTAACAGCGACGAGGTCGGGTGATTATGATTTGCAAAGCTCGGTTAGTTCAGACAATTTATTGAACAAACTTTCAACATTCATATAGAGACATTTTAGTGAGCTTTTAGCATCTAACAATAAGTAAGTAACAGTAATTATTCATCCGGCGCTGTCGACGTTGGACTTTTGTCGTTTCTTGAAACATGTGGTATTTTCTCTGGTGACTTTGTGTCAGTATCGGATGATTTTGCAATGAAATGGTGCAATTTGACCTCAGTAACGTCTTTGGGATCGCATAATCTAAAATTTTCAGGTAATCTGTTTCTCTACCGTGTTAGTTCGGATCGGACAGCATCTGCCATACTACTTGACAAAAAAGTAACCTTAAATGGATTTGTGCTTGTTTCTTGATAGTTAGACGAAAAAGGTATTCGAAGAATACATAATTTTGGGAACCGATAGTCTCGACAATAAATAACCACTGTTTACGATCGTGCTCTTTTCTTTCATAAACTGCTGTGGCCCCTGTATTTTCTGGAACGTCGAGTGGAATAATACTCCTTGATGCTGCTTGATCCCATCGATGCTTCTTGTTTTCTTATCGGGGTCATCCGCTCAAGGTTGTGAGCAGCACTTTTCAGTGGTGTGAGCACAAGCAGTGGTTTTGTCGAGTGATCGATGATGAGTATCGTGAGCGCGACAAAAAAAGCGATGATCACAAATAACAACAAAATAAGAATTGTATCCTGCGTTACGCTTCGGTATTTGATCACACAATGTTGAAAATATAACCAGTAGATGGCGAAGAATAAGATCTTTCTAATGACGTTAATCCCCTTGAGGACTTGAAGAGTATCAACAACGTTGCACGCGTAGAGAAAATATCGGAAAATCACGAGAAATCCGAATTTGCCCGTATTATCGAATACCGCTAAGAGAGTGGTATATCCAGAAAGTTGACTTCGAGAGGGATTCCAAATGGGTATAATGTATCAACCTACGTGCATGTGTAAGAACAGTATTTTCTGATTACCAGCAATACGAAATTACACTGCCATGCAAAGCTGTCTACAAACAAACCATTAATCTAAAAAGCTCATTTGCACGCATTTCCAACACGCGCACACACCTCACGACCGGTTTCGTGCTGTTTGCACTCATCGGGTAGGGACAGTAGGATCAAGATCCGCACGTGCTTGAAACAGTGGAGGAATGGTAAAAAAGTAGCGCTTTTATATCACTGTTGGATAAGGCTAGTACGACCAACCTGTTCAATCACTTGTGTCCAAACACATGTTTAATGGGGTTAAACCCATAACCATGAAACAAAATATTCATTTGTATGCATTTTCATCACACGCACACACACCACGACCGGTTTGGTGCTGTTTGCACTCATTTGGTAGGGATAGTAGAGTCAGGATCCGCATGCGCGTGTGAACCTTTAATCTGTTGTATGTAATGCGTTGAACTTTGATATTTTTCGCTGTGAACAGTATCCTAAATGTTTAAGATACTTAAATACACGAGGATATAGACTAGATAGCTTGTGTGTGAGCCTCATAGCTTCAAAAGTATACCGCATTCTGTGAATCTTCACATAACTATGAGCGTAACATAGTCGACGGTATCCGACTTCTTCATTATCTCATTGCGTCTGAGTCCAAATAAGTTGATCTCAGTAAAGGAAAAACCAAGTAAAACATTGTGTCACCAGGTCTTATATGCCGACGTTTAATGAGTTCCAAGACAAGGGGTCTCACGTGTGTGGCCCAGACCGCTACCCATTCATTTCTTCTAATACTTGGGTTTGCTTTACGCGGTTAAGTATCCAGTGTATGATTGTATTTAGATGCCTTCCGGGAACCCATGACCATCATTTAATGATGTCAATATATTCGAGTTTTTCACACAGTCCGCGTTGATTACATCGAAATAGGTCAACCGATAAAAAGGTTTGTAACCTTGTTAATTGCTGTGAAAATTATCAAACTGACCTTCGTTCAATCACATGCCTGTTTTGTCTCGTGTTCAGTAATCAACAAGCATGTGTTTTATCGAGATCGACGAGGTTGTCGAAAGAACAGCTAACATTTCGGATTCGGGGACTGTGTGGTACAGTGCTAACAGGCACATCTCTCAATCGGGACTCACGTAAAGACCGCCGCGTTCAAAAAAAGAAGCACGACAGAAGTAGAAAATGAGATAAATGAAACATTGTTGACCTACTTGGGTCGATATCGACCATGGATGTGCAGCGTATGCGCATCCAGATGTTGTGCTTCACAGCGTTTCAAATAACTAAACTACCCGATCGAGAGAAACTATCTCTACCGCAGTGTTCACAGCGAAAGGCCTCGTATTAATTGCTGCCCAAACCAGCGGAAATCTTCATCGCCATTGGTCTTAATAGCTTGAAAATGCGAACGCATTACACCGGGTTCTAAAAGCGTGCACATCGTTCTCCCTCACGCGGTCAAAATGAAAAAAGCTAAAATTTATTTGTTAACTTACCTTTCCTATTACCTTACCTATTTTTTTCTTGAATTGTGGATACGACTATTTATTTCAATTCAGCAACGAAATCCGTAAACTACCATTACGTCAAATTTCTATTATTTCGAGTGGTTACATTAATCCGATAGCTGAAAATTTAAGTACACAAATGAAGATATCTTCTTTTGCTTACTAAGGAAATATTTAAACAACCACTCATGCACTCGTGCTTATTAGGGAATCATACAACTGAAGGTTTATCTAAGTGCTTCTGTGCCGAAACAATCGGTATTAAAAAGTCATACTTGTGGATGCATTCAGGATGCCGCGGTCTGCCAACTATAAAGGGCAAGGTCCTAGCCATTTAAAGCTAACCGTCTTCACAACCGAAATGACCGATACTATCAAACTTGAATGGAAAGCTAATGGAAGAAACCTACCACAAAACGTCAAGTTGAGCTTGCCCAAGGTAATAGCCGGAAGCAAGCAAACACATAGTACCGACCCCAAAACCCGTTCTGCTGCGGTTCAAACTCAATATCATACCGTAGCTCCATAAAACTTGAGCATTCAGACTCTAATCGATTCGATCCATTGATACCTTTTCATGATTTGAATACTACAAACTTTATAAGATGTGTATATACAAATGCGGAAAGCCTTCCGAAAAAATTAGCGGAGTTAACCGAGATTTGCTCGCACTACTCGCTTGACATTATCGCAATTACAGAAACATGGTATTCTTCCCAATTGATTGCAACTGAGATATCCATTCCAAATATGAATTTGATAATGAAAGATCGAGAGAGAACTGGCAGTGGTGTTGCTTTTTATTATCATAATCACTACCAACGCCTTCCAATATACAACACAGAATTCACGCTCAAGAATACAATTTGGTGTTCTTTAACGCTGATGCCTGGTGAAGTTTGCACGATTGGTGTGGTCTACCGATTCACTTCATCTATGGTATCGTACAGCGAACGGTTGATCCAAGTGCTTCAGCGCTTGACTTCCACTCAGCAGTCAACAAAACTCATTGTGGTCGATTTTAACCAGCCTAACCTTTATCTCAGAGACGTTTATTCCTCACAAACGCTAGTATACCGATTTAAAGAGGTACTAGATTCAATCTTTTTATACAAACAGGTTCATGAATGCACTCGAAGAAGAGGTTCTGACCGTCCTTTGGTTGTAGATTTGGTGTTAACATCGGAAGAACAACCTGTTGAAGCGATCGTATTCCAGGCTCCGCTGGGTCTTAGTGTCCATTCAGTACTTGATTTCGACCATGTTTGCGGTGCTCAGCAATCATTTACTCTGAATGGGGTGGTTCGCCGGGTGGATAAATTGGCCCTGAGTAAATCACTCGTGCAGATTCAGCATTAGCAGACGGACCACATAAGCCCTGACTCACAATGGAACAAATTTGTAGATTTTCTGAAACAGATTGACGAAAACTCCCAGATCGTTCCTAAAAGAGCCGAACATGAACTTCGTTTTGTTGTCCGCAGCAGATCAAAAAAGTGGATAGGGCTGAAGCTAGCAGCGTGGATGCAGAACGAAACCAACAATACTTCTACTTCTTGGCAACATTCCTGTAGATTATGTAACAAATTGACTTCACTTATTCGAGCGGATAAGGGAGCGCACTAATTGATGCTGCTGTTAAAAATGGAACGTAACCCTAAGTTACTATGCAAAATCAAAAACGCGGCAAATTATCGTCCCGTCAAACTTACCTGTTATTTGTATTGTCTAGCAAAGAATGGTTGCACACATTGAACTGCGTAATTTGCTTTCGCCAGCGCAGCCTGAATTTCAATCTCATCGCTCTTGTCTAATGAATCTACTAATAGCGTTAGAGGACTGGACGAAGGAGTTGGATGGAAGTTATAGCATTTACGTCTGTTACTTAGACATTTGTAAAGCTTCTGATAGAGTCAATCACCATTTGCTTCTTGAAAACTGATACGTTTAGGAATATGTGAACCACTGCTCTCAGGGTTGTGAGACTACTTGTCAGATCGCCAACCCGAGTTAAAGAAAACGGAGTGTTATCCCAAAATTTCAAAACCACCAACGACGTCCCACAAGGATCCGTGCTAGGCCCGCTTCTCTTTCCATTATAAATAAACGATTTATCCCCCAATCATATAATCCGAAATGGTCCTGTTCGCGAATGATATGAAAATTTGGACTCGAATCAGTTTTTCAGGTGACTGTGAGAAACTCTAAAGGGATTTGGACAACGCGTCAAATTGGGCGACCGTGAATGATACGTCATTCCACATACGGAAAAGTAATATGTTCCACCTTGGCAAAGACGTTCTTTGAACTTATTCATTGTGAACTGAAATCTTGGAATGGAGCTCGTTAGGAATAGATCTTGGAGTATGGATTAGTGGAAACCTGAAGAGCACGGTGCACTGCCAGAATATATATCGACAGGGCAACAGATTGTTAGGCATCTTTCTAAGAATATTTTGAAGATTCTCTCTGGTAACGTTACCAAGGATAATGAATGTCTACCTTCACCCTACGATGGAGTATGCGGTAGAGGTCTGGGCTCCTTAGCTGCGAAAAGATATTGCTCTCTATTGATAAAATCTATCACAGAGCAACAAATTGAATTGGGTCTTCGCAATGTTCCGTTCATCGAAAGATTGCGACGTCTGGGGTTGTGACTTTAGGACACGATATTATTCTGACCGAAGGACATCCATTAAACCACTTGCTTGATGTGTGTGATGGAGAGTGACACGTGGACATACCTTATGCCTTTACGTCCCAAGTTCCCATATTGATTGTCGGCGCTATTTTTCGCCGTACGTGCTATATTTATTTGGAATTCCCTACCCCAACATGTGGCTGACCCCTCTTGCCTAGTGATATTTAAAACGAAATTTCACTTCTATATGCAAGCTGACATCATTCGTGATCTTTTGCATGCAAACGGACATCATTCATGATCTTCTGTAAGTCAACATGGTTAGGCAAGTTTGTTTGAATGGTTTGAATAAGCGCATTATCAATGTTTCTGATCAGTCTGGCAGTCATAGTCATATCCGTTCAATTATCAAGCAATACATTGTAATATTAAAATTGAACTACTCATATGGCTTTCTGTGGTAACGAACATAAGAGTTGAGCACGTTTATTTAATTTGCAGTTTATCATCACTTGATTGCGTGGATCAGTAACACTAGAGGTATGTCGATAAACTGTAGCTCCATCTATCAGAAAACATCATATAAATTGTCGCTTCTGAAAAGCATTCTACGGAGGTTCTCAAAATAAGCGATTTCCCTTAAACTAAATCTTACACACGACCCACGATCGAATATGCTGTTCAAGTGTGGTCGCCATGGCTTAAAAAAACATGCTACAAAACTAGTCGTCAGACTCTGATGGAAACCAGTACAATGAGTGGATCACTAGCCTAAAGTTATTCTATTATCACGCGTCGTCGTCTCCGGGGGGATTTGATTTTGGTTTACTATATTTGGACTACCACAAATCACCCTTCGCAATGCTTATTTAATCTACAGGGCTCACATAAGACAAGAGCTGACACAGACTCTAACTGTCCCTAACTCGCGACTCAACTGTAGACGACATTTTCGCCGTGCGAGTTTGTTTTACCTGGAACAATCTATCCGATTATGTTGTAAACTCACCAAATCAGCAGTTGTTCAAGAGTAGAGATATCTCAAAATCATTTGATCGTGTTGGCCATATCCTACTACAACAGAAGCTTGAAAGGCTTGGTATTACTGGAAAGTTGTTGAATTGGCTAAATGACTACCTAACAAATCGCATTACCCAGGTACGTGTTAATGGTGCATTATCAAAACCAATTGCAGCAAATAGTGGAGTTCCCCAAGGTTCAGTCCTTGGTATGATCCTCTTTCTGGTTTATATCAATGAAGTACCGGAAATTGTTCAATGTAACATTTCGTTATTTGCGGACGGCATAAAGATATGGCGCTGCATTCGTAGTCCAGAAGACTGTCTGCTATTACAAAGAGATCTTGATACGCTTCATAGCTGGTCGTTGAAGAATAAACTGCCGTTAACTTCAACAAATGCAGGATCATAAATGTGGGGAATCGAGTAGAGTTCACATATCATATAAGTTCGTATGTCCTTGAAAATTGCAGTAAATAAAAAAATTTGGGTGTCTGGATATGCTCAGTTTAAAAAACTTACTTCGAACTAACAGTGCCTTTAAAAAAACGTGTCCTAAATCTACTCAAACGAATATTTGGGAAATTTTCGTACAAGATATTTCCAAGTATCATGAATACATACTTGTGACCAGTCATGGAATATGGTGTGTAGTCATGATCTCCGTGGCTCAAGAAGGATGTTCAACTTATGCTGCGAATATATCACCGGTCAACAAAATTAGTTCTCAGCATCTGAAACAAACCTTATAAAGAAAGGATAGCTCAACTGAATCTGTTCGACTTTCCCTATCGACGAATCAGAGGTGACCTTATCTTACTTTACAAAACATTGCATACCCCGAACAATCCCTTACAGGATTTATTCGCGCGAATGGATACGTGAAATTATCGGACCCATATGTGTTGGTCGTACCCCATTCCCGCGTGAACCGTAGAAGGTATTTTTTACTCTGTCCGTGTTTGTTTTACTTGGAACATTTTACCTTCAATCGTTGCTCACTCCACTAGCTTGCATGAATTTAAAACGAAATTAGACTAATTTTATATTGAATCATTCGTTTCCCGACATTTATATACAGCTTAATCTAATCCGTTATCTTGTTTATACACTTACATTTCAGTTTTTACCATCCTATGGTTGCTGTTAAGCTTGTTGCTTTTTAGACCATTAAAAACGTTGAATTACCTTGAAGTCCTAATGCCTTTTTGCTGTTAACCCGTGCAGCGAGGAAAACTATGCATCCTTACCCCATGGATCAACATGTATCACCCCACTGTGCAATCGAAAACAATCTCTGCCCATTGAAATTTTAACTGATTCATGAACTGCTGCTTGTTACATCATTGGTTCTTCCCCCATTATTCTGTATTTTTTGTAACGCTGCTTTTAAGATTTCTAAAATTTAAATTAAATTAAACAAACTAGTTTCGAGAACAAGAAATTGTATTAATGAGCATTGAAGTCACGTGAATTCTGATTAAACATTGGTCGTAACAGCGAAAAAATACAAGGTCACTGGAAAGATAAATAATGAAGAAAAGGAAAAAAGACAACATCCAAACCACGCTCTGCACCACACGGAACGTCATTATCCACGCGGTCTGTCAAAGACAACGAGAAAGCCAGCATCTCCAAAGTGTTCATCTTCCTATATGACCGAGTATCAAGCCGAATATGACTTGATGTACTGGAGAGGATGAGCGTGTTAATAAAAAGTGGGTACATAAAATAGAACGTGAAACACATCTGTACTCCGTTAAAATTCCCCGGAATCGTTTGTACTGACTAGATGCCGTGAAAAGCCACATTTGGTAACTTGGAATGAACCCAGGTGAGAAGGATAGAAGTGTGTTCAAAACAGTCCGGAGTATTAGGGATAGAAAAAAAGATGTTTGGAAAAAAAGAGTTTGGATAGGTGAAATAAAATGAAAGCAGCTTGGTCAATGAGGAAACAGGTCAAAGCACGAAGACGACGATGACGAATAATAATGATAATAATGATAATAACACAGAAAATGTGACGCATTTGTTGAGACCAAGAACCGGAATCTGTTATGTCTTGGCTCCAAACCAACAAGAAACAAGCGACAACAACAATATGTGAACTTAAACAAAGAACACGAAACCACGGATTGCACAAGCTGTGTGCTTGAATCAGGCAAGTTGAACAGGGGTAGGGACGGACAAGCAGTTCAACGAATTCTGGCTCCCTTGATTGGGGGCATTCGCATTCGGAACACTCGGCTGATAATTCGATGGTAAAAGATTGACCAAATGGTTGGAATTATTTCCCATCTGATTCATTTTCGATTCTTGTGGTACACTTTGCAACCCGATCGTATACAAACCTTGTTGACAAGCGGCAAGAGATGCCACCGCTTGACTGGTTGTTACGTTTGAAAGCATCTCGGTTGTACCGTTTCCAGTCGCCTGTTGCAAATTGAAAATGGACGATAAACCATTCAAGTTCCCGCCCGATCCAACTACCATGGTACTGGATCCATTAGATGGGTCGACTAAGTATGTGGGTTGACTTGTGAACGAGGCGAGTAAATTGGCGTTGGTGAAAGCGTTTGGTAGGAAAGGAGCTGTGTATTCAAATCCATTTAATCCGAGTGCTGTAGACACCTCAGAAGGTGGACTAAGCGCCATTGACGTTTGAACACCCAACTGACCGGGCTGTGAAGGTAACGTCTGGGCTTGTAAAAATCCTAGTGTATTGTTCGCGTTCTGGCCATTGGCTGTTAACTGCAAAGGCAAGAATGTTGCCGTCCCAGTCGATCCAATATTCGATCCAAGGCTGAGTGCATAGTTGGTATTGAACGCTGAAAAACAGGCAAATATCATTTACTGTCACGTGATCGCTCAGATTGATTAACATAAACAGAACCACCAACAAACGCGAACTGTTTACTGGCGGCTTACGATCGATAAGTGGACAGGATGTGATGTGATTATTCGCAGCGAAGGCAACAAACTGGGGCTCCGGATATTGTTTGTAAAATGGCGTGTTTGAAGAGTGACCCGAGGCTGTGAATTGCTGCGCGATGTGGGATCCGCCGTACACTAAATGCTGGGCTATTGTTGGTTGTGTTGGAATGCAGTTGTTATTGATCAAACCAACCGCAGTTTTATAGCTCGTTTGTGACAAACCGTCAGACACGTTAGCCCCCGATTGTTGCGTTGAATTAGGCAGCGCGGAACTCTCCAGTAACACCGAACTATTGTTCATCATTTTGTTGTCATTCTGTGGGCAATTTATGGTGGTGCCGTTTGTGTTAGTACCGGGAACAACTTGCGACCGTACGGTGACGGATTGAAGGGTGTCTTCTAATTCTTGAACTTCTTGACTTGTGCCCGACCGTTGTTGATTGGCTGTATTGTTCGTGGATGTCTCAGATGTCAGAAAGGTAGTCGAGTGTGTACTAGCTCCCCTGCTTACACTAGTTCCAAGATCTAAACAATGACCCAAATTTCGTGTTAATATAATAATCGTTAGATTAGGAAAACTATGTTGCTGGTAGCGTTGGAACAACTTGGAGTATGACTCAATAGCTCATTTACAAAGCTACCAGAATTCCAAATTGATTGATATTAATGTCGACGAATTTAATGATATTATAGCTGGTGGTGGTAACAGACGAATGATTAAATTGAATAGATTTGAACTAATTCATCGGTAGTCTATTACCAAATGAATGAGCATCCATACCGAATCTACTTAGCACAAATAGCACCATGCTCAATGGGGTTGAACTTTGAGTTCGAGCAAATGGACTTTAGATGCATGTCCGCGGATCGATTTGTTTCGGAGGATAAAGTCGCACCGTGCGGTTAATTATGTCGTGTTTGTCTACAATTAGTTAAATCGATGAATGGGTGAATAGAAACGACAGAATGGATTGTTTTATTGACGAATCAGTCAGAGCTGACATGGTTTCTCGCTGATCAAACGCAGCTAAAGCACATGAAATTTCATATTGAGATAGGCATTGTCGTTCCCATTGCAGATCGTTTGTTTAATCAGTCAAAGGCGATGAGTGGTACAAATGAACGTGTTATTGATCCAGGATACTAGACGCTACAAAGGGTCCAAAAGTTAGACATTGAGGATGTTTGGTCACGTATGGCTTGGTTGATATAGCCTTTCCTCCTTATCCGTTATCGAGTCGCTGGGGCCGTGCCGCATGGTGATACCAGTAAAAAAATTCATGCAGTGAATAAGAAGTTGACTCTCGCTGTTATTTTTTGGCGTTCGTTGGAAAGCGGGGTGTGATGGAAGAATAGGGTTAAGTTGGCTGGTTGTTAGCCTCCTTCGGTCGATGTCGACCATGAATGTACATCACAAGCGCATGATAATTACATGCTCCGTAGCTTTTAGAATGAATAAATAGTCCGATTCCGGAGGAACACTCCCTCCCGCAGTGTTCCGATTTGGGACAGTTGCACGCTTCCGGCGTCATCTACATCCAGCAGCCGATAACAGTATCTGCTATGTCACTTATAAACCACATCGGAGTTTCAACTACGTGTCTTGCTCTTAAAATGCGTATCAGACCACCAGAGCATAGTATTTCAAAGTCCAGAAGGAATTTACCTAATAAACACAGCATCTTCTTCATTTTGAATTGAAGTAATGTTACCTCATAAAGGTCTGACAGTGTCCCGTGAATAAAAAGGTACACTCACCCTCATCTAAGTTGACGGATTCCAGGACTATTTAGAGAACCATGGGATATTGTGATTACAAATAAGGCATCGGGGCGAGTACGACAGAGAGACACTTCGGTCAAATGCAAGTGGGATAGAAATTGGCATATATCGAAAATGACTGAATTTCGGGGCTTTGCGTATGATGCCTATTTAAACATTGGTTTCATTCTAAACAAAGTAACCTAACCACAAAGCCATGAAAGCAATAGGCTATCCAACTCACTATCCAATGACATCATCTGATTGAATTGCAGATTGCTGATGGCTACTTCACAAGCACCGAGCCGCGCTTCTTCAGGGGTTGCGTAATAACGTTGCGCTTGGAACTGTAGTCGAAGATTTGGCAGGAAAACCTGTGAATCGATCGAAAGAAGATTAGTGCAAAATGTTTCCTCGCAATGAATGCCATTCGGAACAAAGTGGTATCATTACACAAAGTGGGCGAAATTTCATTGAATGATCAGAAACCTACAACATTAAAAGTGTTCCCCAGTGAAGTTGACCTAGCCCAAATGTTGTAGTAGGTTTTAAGGCTGTCTTAGTCCAGGCGATATTGGAATTCTGTCAACGTATGTGTAGATTACTCACATATGGCTAGCTTTTAAAATGGATACCGGCCCGGCGAGTGTGACTTTCACTAGTCTGGTAGAGCTGATATTGCTGTGAAAAGGAGGAGGAGAAGTGGGTAACATTGAGAGAGTTCCGATGACGTTTTGGCTAAAGATGATCATTGGAATGAAGCGTTCATTCGGAAGGTGCAAGGAGGGGAATTAAGGCAGATTTGAATCACGACAAGTGTATGAGAACAATGGTCGTTTAATGGAGATGCTGCTTACAGCCATGCAGGTGTCTGTAATACCTATTTCCCACCCTCGAGGAACTACTTAACCGTGTGGTAATGCAATGACAAGAAATACTAATCTAATCTATTGCATTCAGTTTAGTGTACAGCACTCGCCTTGGATCTTACCGTGCGATCAGATAAAACAATGTTGTGAACACTGCTCACACTGATTTGCGTGGAGCTTTCATATCGACCGACTATTGAACGCCTTTAGGGCGATTAAACTTGGTAACCGTGAGTCTATTTATAATACTTCTCGGAGCGATAGCCAAGTTGATTAACATTTGTCCAAATCGAAGCTCGCAGCTCAAATTGAAGTTTCAGGAGGAACTATGCGAGAAATGAAGAGAATTTTAACGAAAAAATGATTGCTGAATTTCTCAGTCGACGAAGGTAACCAAAGCGTATCTACTGACTCGAGTGAATTATGAAAAACATCATTAAAAAATTCGTATTTGCATTTATTTCCATCAAACGCCTCACGATCGGCTTCGTGCTATTTGCACTCATCAGGTAGGGAGTGATACCAAGATCAAAATCTGCATTCCTTAAATTATTGGAGGAACGGTAAACAAGGGTTGAACTAGCAAGCGCCCGTTGGATACGACTGGCACCACTAACCTGTTAAATCACGTGCACACACACATGTAGAGTCTACAAAGCGACAGTTCGGGTTGTATAACTGTACGGCAGCACGTTCGGCGTCTCCAACTATTTTACAACCGACGCCTCCACAGAATTTTGGGAGTTAGTTGTTACAGTTGCATACGCTACGATGCTCTCTTTAAAAAGTTCTTCAGTGGAGTGTTAATACAGAGAATCAGAGCAACCTGCATAGGTTACGCTGGTTGGGTCACATTTTACGCATGCTGGAACAGCAACTTCGGAAACGGATACTATTTGCGACGCTGCACCTCGTGGTGACCAAACCGTCACTTAGTATAGGTAGCTAAAGATCCTAACTAGTAACCTTTCTAAATTCACGTCTTCCGGACTGGGATCCCTGCGATTAAATATCGCAGTGACTAGTCACTCTTCACAATATGTCTTGAAACCATGTTCAATGGCGGTCTTGCAATGCGCGTCTTCTTTCGGCGTTTGCCTGATTACGATGATGATGATGATGTCTATTTCTTACCTGTCCCACATAGAGTTGTATTTTCGCTCCGGAGATCGTATCCACAAATTCCGCTGGCAAAACTGTGAAGCTGGGCGTACCCCACCCTGCCAATCGACATTGCTCTTCCAAGATCTGAAATGAGTGGCGAAAATTCAGACTGAATTTCCAAAGCATCCATACTACTTGCACATGTAAAGCACAGACATTCGGCGAGCAAGCAGTGAAGCAGCGTTGACATATGTACGCAGCAGAAACAATGAGACACCAGCAGATACGATGGAAACGAACCTCTAAATAACTGCAGGGATTCAATTGCCGTTGTTGCAGTTTCTAAACAAGAACAGGATGATAATTGGTTACATTGAAATTACACCAATGTACAGGAGCCGTTCCAAATCGTGTGTGCAAATAATCAAAATACTCGAGACCAATCATTAACGTTAGTAATTGCTTTGGTGAGAATTAAACTTTTTCGACATTGATTTTTAATCAGTGGAAAAGTTGATTGGTGCAAAATGTCCCGGTTCGTGTATGCAATTAAACGCGTTCGTGTGAAAGTAGGTATAGAACAAAGCTGAAATCGTCCGAATCGTAAATTATGACATGTTAATTCTGTCGATTGAAATCAAAACGGATCAAAAATAGGTTGACTCACAGTGATGTGGTGGATTAACCAGGTTTGTTTACTGTATCGACTTGTCCACAAGTCAAAAACAGAAAATTCGATGGGAAAAATGAGAACAAAATCAAATGATTTAACGCTGCGCGAGTATCCAGCTAAGGTCGAGGATGAATGAACGCGAACTGAGATGGAACTTGAAAAGATTAATAAACAAGAAAACCGTTAGTTGACGATCAATTTTGCTGTCATTAAAGTCAACTAATTACACAGCTATAAAGTTCATCCATTGCCAAACAAAGTTACACTTTGACGCTACTGTTTAATAGGGTTCGCACATAGTGATTGCTGTTCAGGAGCTGGAGGTGCTTGTGGATGACTAATGTGATGTGTTCCTCACATCCTCCGCACTTACACACCACTACCGGTTTCTGGCTGTTTGCCATCATCAGGTGGAGACAGTAAGATTAGGTTCAGTGAGCCTTGAAACAGTGGATAAGTGGTAAACAAGGTTATACTTGAATGCTACTGTAGCATAGGGTTCGTACAACGAACCACAATGTCCAAACAGAATCACAAAGTGATTCTTGGTCAAACACTCAAGGCGCTTATGGATGAACAAAGTGATGCGTTGTTCACTCCACTACCGGTTTCTGGCTGTTTGCCATCCTCAGGTGGAACTAGTAAGATTAGCTTCAATGAGCCTTGTAACAGTGAAGAATGGTAGACAGATAGGCTTTGAAGTCACTCTACAAACACAGAATCATATAGTGATT
Organism: Atriophallophorus winterbourni; assembly: GCA_013407085.1. NCBI lineage: Eukaryota > Metazoa > Platyhelminthes > Trematoda > Plagiorchiida > Microphallidae > Atriophallophorus > Atriophallophorus winterbourni. The sequence goes on along the minus strand of JACCGJ010000536.1, from coordinate 11,492 downwards.
CCTGATGAAGCGTTCAAGGCGCTGACGGATGACCAAATCGGTTTGTGTCTGTTTGCTCTCATCAGGTGGAACTAGTAAAATTAGGTTCAGTGAGCCCTGAAACAGTGGATAAGTAATATTCCCAATCTTACTGTCTCCGCCTGATGACGGCAAACAGTCAGAAACAGGTTGTGGTGTGTAATGGCGTGGCATGTGAGCAACACATTAATTTGTTCCTTCGTTACCCTTTTTCCAAACGAGTTCAGGCACGTTCATCATTATTGTACGGCGGGGTTTTTGAAACGGTCCTGTTTGATTGAACATTCATTTATTATCTCAGTTCATTTTCACACCCGCCTCTCGATCACTTAGATCGTGGTTGTTTACCCTTGTGATTTTTTTACTATTTGAATTTACACCGACATACTTTTCCTGTTTACATTTGGGAGACCCCGGGTTCATCTTTGTACTCTATGATGCCAATGCACCTATTCTTATGTACGAAAGTGGACAACGTAAAACTCGGTCTCGATAATAGTAAAGTAATCACAAGGAAGAGCACAAAATTGTAAAATGACGGCAGCATGCAGTACAATAACCAGGTCACTATTTGTCTGTCCACAACCAGGTCATGCAGACCATGTTTGACTGTGTGTATGCATACTCCGGGCAAAGTGGTGCGCCCCTGGCTGTAGCGGTTGCAGTGCAGCTGTCACAAAGATATCCCGTTACGGAAACAAACTATTCAAAGCGATTCATTAACTCAAGTGACATACTTGTCACTTTCATAAACAAATGAAGATTGGCAATAAGAAAAGTGAGGAAGAAATCACAAAGTTCCTCTTGATGGCAAACACATGGGGATCACACCGGACACTAATCACCCCCGTAATAAATTCATACGGATGCAGGGAATGATATGACTCTGACGACTGTACTTGAGGACGATCTCACAAAGGAGAATACGAGGCGATCAGATCCTTGCATACAAAGTCTTACTAGTGTCTCCTAGCTTCTGGACAAATTATTCCAACTTCAAACTTCCAGCAACATCGGTGGTTGTGGTTGCATGTTGAAAATACCACACACCAAACGGAAGTGCAGCAGGTATTATTATTTCAAACTATTATTTATACACCTATAAACATTTGTAGCTATATTTTGACGCTGGAGTCATTGTAAAGTTAATGGCATTTTCAACCATAAATCTGGAACGGGCCAAGACGATATTTTCTTAGCATGTCTAAAGGGTCGGTTTTATTAACACGAAGCGAAGGGTGAGATACGGTTTTCCTCGCATCCCAGCGTTTAGGATTCCCCACTTTTTATCCCGGTGCTAAATCTTGAAACAGGGAGGATTTATGGTTCAGCGGAGTTTCTTGCATGTACTTTGCGGTGAGAATCGAACCATTGGCCCTTAATGGTTCCTGGAGTCCCTACTGAATATACGGAATATTTTACACTTCCCCGTATTCGTAGGCTGTCGGCACTTCGCCAAAAAGCAACCATTTAATTAGAATCAAAGAAATCTACAGTGACGTAGGTAAATAATTTATGGGCACAAGTTTGTTTCCGTTCGGGTGTGTTACGAATGGTAAAATTAATTGATCTAGTTCGTTTGATAGTAGAAAAACTTGAATAATGACTAGGCTTATAGCTCGGCACTGCAACCATCACTGAAATATTTATGTATTGCAAGTTAAAAATCGATAACGGGTGTGATAAGGAGGGTATTGTTTTGCAAATACTCACTTCCACTGGATGTTTCTTTTCCCGTAACATACCAGCTCCTCGGCTACCGGCAGCGTTTCGACGTCCAACGCGAGACATTCCGAGACGTGAATTGCTGTGATGACACAACGATATTTAGATGAATACAATGGCAGTGGCGATACTGCGGGCGTGATGTCCCGCTGTTAATCGGATGACCTAAGTAAAAATACCGTGGCGGTTGAATAGGTCAGGAAATGTACCTAACACAGAACAGCTTTAGCAGTTTAGCATCCTACAATAATGCTCATTTACATGCGTTTTCCGTCACACATACACACACCCCACGACCGGTATCGTGCTGTTTGCACTCATCAGGTAGGGACAGTAAGATCAGGATCCGCATGTGCTTGAAACTGTGGAAGAATAGTAAACAAGTTGCGCTTGTATTCTACTGATGGATAAGGTTGGTACGACCAACATGTTCAATCACATGAGTCCCCACACATGTAGATTGGGTTTAAAACCCATGACCATGAATATAAAAGCTCATTTGCATGTAGTTTCATCACGCAAACACCCCATTGACGGTGTCGTGGTGCTTGCACTCATCATGTAGGGACAGTACGATCAGGATCAGCATGCCTTGAAACAGTGTAAGAATGGCAAAGTGGTAAGACCAACCTTATCCAACATTGGCATACAAGCGCAACTTGTTTATCTTAGCACCCTTTTCAGCTCGTGAAAGCACATCAACTAGAGTTAGGGAATCATCCTTATTGAAGACATCACTACACCGGTAGCATGAGCCGATTATTTAACTGCCATACAACCATGAAAATGTAAAATCCTAAAAGACGGGGATGATTGGGACTTGAATAGCTACGGATTCTATAGAAAAGTAAGCACGAACAGACTGGGAAGAGGTGCATACACCTCGAATGGAACATACATTCAATCAAGTTTCGTGAACGAGTAGAGTGACATCAGCTTGACAGCCTCCTTGTGGCTTTCATTACCATGCATCCTAACAAGCTTTACTCGTCACTCCATTTGACAACATAAGAAGCTAAACAAACACTTCAAGATGATGCTTAGTGCAAGACCACTACTGAACACGGTTTCGGGACATATCCTGAATGCGTAACTAACAACTGCTATATCTGATCGCAGCCTGGAAGACGTGCTCTGCCGACTTTCGGAAAGTTACTAGTATGGATCATAAGCTGCCTATGCCATGCGACGGTTTATCCACCTAGAGATTTAAGCCAACCTGGATGTGGCGTCGCAAAAAGAATTCATTTCCGAATTCGGTGGTCCGGCTTCCTTGAAACGTGACCCAATCAATGTAGCCCGGGCTAGGGAAACCGGGAATATGCACCGGAACTATGAGCCACGACGTCTTGATTTAGAAGAAAAGAAGAAAAAGATACACACCGTAAATCATTCACAAACATCGAATAGCATGAACCCGGTAGTGGGATGTGTGTGCGCGCGATGGAGATGCCTACGGAAATACGGCTTTTTTGTTCAAGTCCGTGGGTCTAGCCCATCTACATGTGTATTGGCATAGGTGCCTGAACAGGTCGGTCATGCCAGTCTTATCTATCAGTGGCTTACAAGTTCACAGATTGTTAACCATTTCTCCACTGTTTCAAGGCCAGCGAATCTTGATCGTACTGTCCCCACCTGATGAGTGTAAACATCACGAATCACAAGGTGTGTGATGGAAATGTATGCGAATGCAGATTTTCATCAGTCATTCACATTATTCGGTTTAAATAAATTCCAGGCATATGCAAAACCTGGTTGATTAAAACAACTCTTCTAGTATCCAGTTTTCGTGGGGATGCTCGGTAGGACTAGTTCGACCATTTAATTTGAAGTAAAAACTTGTTCCGCCGGTTACATTTGCACCGGATACATTTGTGAATAAAACATGATGTTCGCTAATGCTGCTGGCTTTGATTGTTTCCCGAAAAAGCACTTGCAACCCTGTTCATCATTTTTTTAGCAGACCATTTATTTTAGGCCGGACGATACTGTCTAAACAGCTTGGCGTCTATTATCTTCTATCTAATGAAAAATATCCATTGAGCCGAATGATTAACCTTGTCTTAGCCGTTGTATTAAAATATAATCCAATATCTAAAGTCCATCATTCCACGCTGAAACCTACTAGCAATATTGGTCGCTTATGGTTCCATGTAATAATAATTCTCATACGCTTTTAGTGGGGTATTAAATATAATGATTTACACCATACGAACCGCAAACCGTTCTCATATCATCAACAGGAGCGGTGAACCCCACTCGGTTCGATTTACTAACGAATGCGTGTTATCGAACCGATCAAACTTACAATTAAAATGGTTGGATACTGATTATGACGCAAGTATGCTACTTTTCGCCTCATCGTGACGCGATACACGCAACGTAGCACGAGACGCGAACACAATTACCTATGCAAAAGTATGTCCGTATTCACTACAGCAAGCACGTTCCACACATTTGGGTCGAACGCCAACTTCGCCGAGTCGCGTGACCTGCTAGACCGATATTTTATCGATCCTGCGCACCATACAAAGTGCGACATAGAATAGTAAGCTTGCAGATGATGTATATAGTGGATGCGTGAAGCCATGTTACAATCCGTAAACTTACCTCGAGTTGCTTAAAGCAATAAGAGTGGCAGGATTCCCGGATACCGAAGGGTTTAATGATAGTAAATCCGACGTCACAGCTGGCTGGCCCATTGGAGATAGGAGGAACGGGATGGCAGAATCGAGATGAGGTAACAGACCGCTCGCGGCAGCAAACGTAGCGTTGGCCCTTGGATCAATGAGAAGCGGATTACTCGCTCGGGCATCTTTCACGAAGGCAAGGTCACTCATCAGTTTTGCTGAAGAGTGACCGGACGATTGTCGAGAGCTCGCCTCATTTTTATCTACCGGTTTTGCCCAAGTTACTTCAATCTTCGAGCCTTCAATCATGGTTTCTGTAAAGTGACGAGAGTGGAATTAAACGTTTCTCCGATATATCAAATCACGTGGTGTAAAATGAAATGGAAAATTAGACAGATTTTTATTGATATTTTCAATAAACGGAATATTATCACACGTCTGAAGAACTTCAATAACTTACCTAAATACATGACCGCAGTAATTAAGTGATTTACACCTTTTTCTTTCGAGATATTCATGGTTCAATACTCACCACGAATATTTGCCTAATTCCCATTTCCTCTTCCTAGCATTCTCTCCAGTGCATGGAATAATCTCTCCCGGGATACGCACCGACCGTATCGACCTCGAGTGCCTTATAAGATCGAAGTATAAAATAGAAACATCCGTTGTGGCCATCAAGATTCAAGGTCAGGCGTTGAAACGCTCGCTGTATCGACACCTGTTCTCGATCATTTCACCCTGGACCATAAACCACAATCCTTGAATTTTATTGTTCAGCATTATCTGCTTCGTCGGTGATACGAAGCTACCTGATACATGATCAAACTGTACCTATCATTATTCCTAATTCCAAACCTCGTAAACTTTGTGCCTCGATGCCAAAACACAAAACAAAGCGTGCTGGGCGTCGGATAAGGGGTTTACTTACCATTCAGTCGATTGAGACAGTTGGCAGCCACTTCTCTTTCCTTGAAATGAATGAAAGCGTAATCGCTAATCTTTTTCACACGTTCCACGCAGTTCGGGTCACCACCGGCAGCACGGACAAAGTGCTCGCGAAGCGTTTCCTCGGTGGTGGACAACATCAAATTTCGCACGTACAGAATCTTGACCTTGAGGGGTAAAGAGGAGAAGATGATGTAGTCCGTAGAAAGCGGCTCACTTTCACTCACGCATGCTCAATCACTGTGTCAGTTTGGTTAACAACAATTTCCGAATATCAATTTCAAGCATTCACGATTCTGTTCAATATTTGTGAATGTTGGTTAGTCATAGATACGATCAGAAAGGTGAAACAATAGTTTCTTGAACGGCGTCTTTTGTGGCATTTTATAACCGAACAGTTGGGACACATAAACGCACACATGAACCTACTTCCATCGGCAAGCGTTATCCTTTTCTCTCTATCGTCATATACACTTATAACACTCCGATATTTATAGGACAGTTCATTAAACCCGGTCGATAAAAATTGGTAATAAAATGAATTCTCTAGTGATTCAAAGTGATTCAAAGTTGTAATGGTTTAAAAAGCATTTAGCTTAACAATAACCATAGAATGAAGTTATGAGGTATATACAATAAAAAAGAACAGGAAAACTCATGTCGTGTAAATCGTATCAAAATTTGGGTTTTCTCTCAAGTATTTGTCCAAATTAGCTTTAAAAATATCCAGGTTGGCTGAGTGTGTAACAGTGGAGGGGAGGGTGTTCAATGTGAAACTTACACGTACAACATACGAAAATCTTCGATAGTTCAGTCTTGAAGTGAGAATAAGCACTGTAAGTGGATATAGAATCCCAATTAACTTGGCAGACAACTTCCAATGAATATGGATCCCTATAATCTTAGTGAGGATATCGTGCTTGTCAGTTCTTGACGGAGAGCGATGATATTCCGCCACACGGTAGCAAAGGATTAACGATTCGAATGCCGTATCTGATGATATCACGCTTACGTAAACGCATCTCAACGTGTCATCCAGTTTGGTAAACGTGTGAATATCGGTCACCATTTACATGCCCCAGTTCGGATAGTGAATGCTTGTTTTGTTACTACAGTCAATTTGGCTTTGAGCGTCTGTGACACCGAGATGAGAAGTAAACTCACACCAAAACAAACCACAGTGCTGCAAGATTTATTACATAAACAGTGACTATCAAAATAGTCACCGGTCGATTTTGGTAGCACTAAGTATTGCTCGCTTTGACCGGTTGGTCGCTTGGTGCACCGATAATTTAGCGGAATTCTCGCTCAAATTGTGTTGTAACAATTTAGCTGGTTAAGTTCAGGGGTGTGAGCATAAGATTACATTGTCCAGTTATAGGCTTTACCCGGAATCACGTTGTGATGTCGTGTTGGAACACCGTGGTTCGTTGGAATAACCCTATTTAACAGTTGCTTTCAATGCGAATGTTGTATAATTTAGTCAAGAATATTGTTCTCTGATTAGAAACGGGTGTTTTTAGATGTTTGGCGAACGTAGGATGGGGATTAATGCCTCGAATCTAAATGAACCGATCCAATTAACAGAAGTCGCCAATTTTCGGACTGCTCCCAACCCGCCTGTTTACGCTATGAGAAAATTCAATATTAAACTCAAATATGAGCTTATTAGCCTGACTATGCCAAATGTGGACATTAGTCAACCAAGTGTGTGCAATTACAGCGCTGCTCAACATTTTTTCTGAATTTAATCAACTAATTGTATCGCATGCAACCCCGGATCAGCCATGTTCTTGTTCAACCCATGAGTAAATTTCGTCTTGAATCGAGCGCACCTAATTATCGATCGGTCATGTGATTGAGGTCGACCTGAATTTTCGACAATGGCGCAAAATGAACGAAAAGCAGGACCCATGGATCGCAATTTGACCATATTCAGGAAGACTGGCAATACGCTTTGTTGTTATTAGTTATTCTTTCTAGTATGTCAACATTTTGGAACGTTTGTACACGGAGTGGTTAATGAACTAAACCGACAAACAGCGACGCGCGAATAAGAGTGACTCCATGTCCTCAAGTACCGGCGCACATTTGCATACCCCATTCACTTTCGCGCGGTCATTTCGGATCGAACGGTAAACACAACGACCAACCAATGTTGATTGGTTTGTGAACCAACGCTAATACTGAGAGTGTAAACGGTTGATCTGGCGTTGAATGTCTGTAAATAGGTTAACGAACTGCAACTACCCTGGGGAAGTCGTGACAAGTTAGGTGAAGCTAGGTGAAAGTATGAAAAACTTATTTGCTCGATGCATGCCTGAAACTAATATATTTGTTCAAGCACACCACTTGCATTGTTTATCTATGGTATTGACGCTTTATGACGATGTATTCAATGACGATGTCTCAGGTGTTTGATGAGATAGTTGTCAGTTAACAAGTATGTCGTTTTACGAGGTGGCCAAACGCACGAGGGAACAAAGTTATACATTGAAGCCACTATCTAATAGGGTTCGTACAACGAACTACAATGTTCAAACATAGAATCACTCAGTGATTCATGGTCAAGCACTCAAGGCGCTTATGGATGACCAAAGTTATGTGTTGCTCACATCCCCCGAAATTACACTCCACTACCGGTTTCTGGCTGTTTGCCGTCATCCGGTGGAGACAGTAAGATTAGGTTCAGTGAGCCTTGAAACAGTGGATTAATGGTAAACAAGGTGATACTTGAATGCCACTGTTGCATAGGGTTCGTACAACAAACTACAATGTTCAAACACAGATTCACTTAGTGATTTATGGTCAAGCACTCAAGGCGCTTATGGATGACCAAAGTGATGTGTTGCTCACATCCCCCGAAATTACACTCCTCTACCGGTTTCTGGCTGTTTGCCGTCATCAAGTGGAGACAGTAAGATAAGGTTCAGTGGTGATCCGTCAGCGCCTCGAGTGCTTGACCAGGAATCACTCTGTGATTCAGTGTTTCGAAATCGTGGTTCGCTGTATGAGCACTATCTTTGTTTACCAATCTTCCGCTGTTACAAGGCTCACTGTCTCCGCCTGATGACGGCGAACAGCCAGAAACCGGTTGCGATGTTTAAGTGCCGATGATGTGAACAACACATTACTTTAGTTAAAGAACGCTTTGGGAAATATGGTGCCATGACTCTTGCTCCGCTAAAAGTTTTGGAAGCTAAATAGGTTGCTAATAACCAGAATTGGATAAGTGTAAATTATGGGGACGATGCATATGGTTAATCATGAAAGAACAGAACAAAGCAGACCAAAGTGATAATAAATGGCAGTTATTGGACTTTGTAAGAAGGATGATTCGTTTGTTAATGGAAAGATAAGGATGGATGACGCTTATTATTTTTTTCTTGCCACAGATTCGGTGTTTGAATCATGTTATAAAAACCAGGAATTTTTTAAAAAACGAAACGTGACAGCGTCTGTAAACAACATGAAAATGGATAACAGTTTCAGGTGATGCCTAAGAAATACAATTTTAAAAGTAGCGTTTCTGATAACTTGGCACAAATATAAACAAATTTAGCAATGGATTTACTATTTTCCGTGCATATTTGTGTGAAACAGTAACATTATTTTCACAGAACTAGCAATACGAAAAAGATGAAAGAAGTGAGACGATCAGCTATTTTTAATTTCAATATTTGAGCAAGCATTCTGTTCTATTGTTGAACGTAAAATGTTTAGATTAGGAATGTTGGATATAGTTTAACTCGTAGAGATTTATTGCCGATAAAATGTTCATCCGTGTTTGGACAGCATGAGTACATTCCGTTAAAAGTCACCGTGTAATCGCGTGACATAAAATAAGGTCATTGGAGTCAGAACATGTGTTTCGCAACGGAGTGCAAGTGATTATGAAGTGAGTGCAGAATTCCACATGCGGCATGACACATATATTGATGATTTAAAATAGCTTTACAATTTTATAAGATTGATAACGAATTTATGTGATTGCTTGCATTCAATCAGACAGTGTTTATCAAGACGCTTTGGGTAGAAATAACTTGGATATGGAACACATAAAACGTACGGCAAATGTCAAATGTGACAGAGTAATAAACTTCGTTGGAGGCTTCAGAACATTAACATTCGAATTTAAATTATATTAGAGATCCGTTAAGCTCTGAAAAATCTAATGATAGTGGAACCTATTTGACATAAATCAGAGCATTCAAGCTCTCTAGATTCTAGGTAAAATGTTCAGGTCATCTTAAGTCACTCCCATTACTTGATATTAATTTTGAACTGAGATTACTTTAGACCATAAAGAAGAAAATTAACCATTACAGTTACACAAATGCATATACCACCTTGTCGCTGGCGGTATCAAAAAACCTTAGAGTGTTACCAACCTTGGACATGATATCTTCATTGACTTCGCGCTCAGGTTCTGCCCAATCAACCGCTATTTGCTGGTTCCATAACTGGATGCGACCTGGCATTAGTTTGCGTCGAGCCATCGCAGCTGCCTTATGACTTTCGTATTCAACAAAAGCGAAGCCACGATTTTTCGACTTGTCTGTGATGCTGGGATACGAGATGACATCCTTCACTCCATCCGTCACTCGTTTCATCTCGGCCATGATTTCTTCCCTTGTCTTGTTTTTGGGTATGCCCCCGACAAATAGCCGGCAGTTGTCCACACTGAAACATACGCCTATGGTTTTGCCTTTTCGAATTTCAAAATTGTCGAGTTTCTGCACGGCACGTTTGGTGTCCTCACGGTTAGTGTATACACAGAATCCGTAGCCTCTGTTAGCTCCATTGAATTCCATCATGAGCCGAAACATGTAGATTGGACCAATTTGCTCAAACACCGGAATCAATTCATCTTCGAAACAATCTCGGGGAATCTTCCCAATGAACACTTCACATCCACGTGGGGGTGGGTCCGATCTCCAATTTCTCGGAGGGCCATAGCGACGCTGTCCGTTTTCTTGAACCACGGGATATTTGCCACAATCTCTAAGACTTCCGATACCCTCCTCTGGCGATAATGCTGCCGCGTTCTGATTGCCTTGTCTACTCAATACGGTTGTCGCAGCTTCCATCGGATTCGACCTCAGAAATTTATCGGATGTAATATAAACTGAATGTGTTGGCAACGTAATGGCCTCCCTGAGTTGCAGAACGTTCAAATTGGATGTGATTTGACCAACGTCTGTCACTGGCATAATGACAATTTCACCGTCAAATAAGTGCGCAGCCAACGACTACAACAGAATGTTTGTTTGTGTGTGGTGCAGACAATGTGACATGCACACACTGCTGAACTGCCGAACTTGCTCGCTACTGGACCTTGGTCGAACGCTGATTGGAGCGTTATGCTCGTTCAGTGACCTTGTTAGTTGTGCAGAAATTGTGCAGATGCCGGCCAATAGTTGGACGGATCAACGATTAGTAACGGAACAACACGCTCACGAATGGCTGTTGTGCACGACTCTACCGTCCAGAGTCACAGCTGATTGAGTTCACCTTGAGAAAGCGGATAATTGATGTGGTCAAGCGACTATTCGATTGGCTAATGATTTAAATTTTCTAGGCCTATTACTCACGTGGTATCAAAAGGGCATGTGGAACATAATTTGTAAAAGTATTTTTACAAATTGTAAAATCTGCGTAAGCGAGTGGTGTAAATAGTTTTAGCATCTTGTCGAAATATTCCTGTCAAGCTATAAAAAACAAATTAAAAAAGCTGCGTCTTTGAGAGAGATAGACAGAACGTTATATAATTATTAGCGTATTTGTGATAAGTGAAGTTAAAAATGCATGTTACGTTTTCGTACTTCCTTCAACGATCATTCTCATTTGTAAAATGCTATATGAGTTTGTAGCAGTGCATATTTGTGACTACTCATCCATGCCAAGCCCATTGAAATATTCACGAAGTTGATCACGACGGTTTATAATGGAAGCACTGGACTCGAGTTTCGCTCTTATTTGAGCTCATCAGCAGTGCATATCCTCCGGCTAGCGACTAGTATTTTGAGTGTAGCAGCGCTGACTTAGATCCATTACTTGAATCAGCCATCCAAATGTTGGCAGTGCTAATCTGATTGGAGATTGCTTTAAAGTATATCTTGGTTTCAGTTAGCTTCTGCTTTATGTTGCCGAAAATGAGTCATAGTGTCC
>JACCGJ010000535.1:0-14656 GCA_013407085.1 Atriophallophorus winterbourni | reverse complement strand
GCGACATAATTTGAATGGCATAAGCTGCTTGTGCATGGCGTTATCTGCGCGTGATCTACATACTAACGAAGAACAGATAATTCTCTCATGACGCATCAACTGATCACTGTCATTTGTTCTGAGCACTGCGAGAGAGATTCTTCATCCCGTGAAACGCGGTGAAGCTCATGTAATCTGAACATCTCCAGAAGAGCCAACCATATTATTACAACTTTATTTAATCCTGCCTAATTTTTGAAAAAAATAAAATTCACAAATTCCTTCAGGTGAGCTCACATTGATCATTTGTTACAAAAGATGAATCGGGTCATCATGGAATCAATAAATTCTCTCATTAAAAGTTATATTCATTTTTCAAATGCATTTGATCACACTTTCGTATTATTATGACACAGATCAACAACACTTAATAGCTACTGGAAATTTACAGCGGTTCATTGTGTTATAATTTCAATAAATGCTGCTTACATAATAGTTAATTACCACTAAATACTTTTGTTCTTTTGAATAATAAGAATTTCGAACGTGTGTAATTATTTTTTCGCTACATTTTCAGAACCTTCGGGTAAGTCTATCATTCCATTCAAATCAGCAATCTCCGCAGTGCTTGATTCCACGTGATTAGTTCAAGCAGTCGTTCGCCCATACTTCAAGGTCACAGCATTTGTTAGTTGGCCAATCAAGTACCGATTTAGCATCGATTAGTTTAATCGATCGTACATCTCAGGCATTGTTCAAATTGTGGTGTCAACTCGCATGCAAATGAACCAACAATCAATAAATATTTCGGGGTGCGCACGTCCCATTCACTTACACACCAAAATCGGTTTCTGACTGTTCGCCATCATCATGTGGAGAAAGTAAGATTAGAGTGTAAGCACCACAATGCATTGGTCTTTTATAAGTACCTCGAGTGCTTTTCCATGAATCACTTTGTGATTGTGTATTTGAACATGGTGGTTCGTTGTACGAACCCTATATAACAGTTGGCATACAAGTATAACCTTGTTTACCTTTAATCCACTGTTTCAAGGCTCACTGAACCTGATCTTACTGTCTCCACCTAACGACGGCAAACAGTCAGAAACCGGTAGTGGTGTGTAAGGGATGGGAATGTGAGCAACACATGACTTTGGTCACTGATAAGCGCCTTGAGTGCTTGACCAAGAATCACTTCGTGATTGTATATTTGAAATTTGTGATTCTTTTTAAGCACTTCATTCAACAATGTCATACAAGTTTAAGTTTGACCTACGAACAATTAAGTTGCAGGTTTCAATGCGATTTCTGCCCGCTCTGGAAATTCAAAGATTAATAAATTCAAATAAATATTTATGGAATTTAAAGAATATGTATTATCACCTGATGTTCATTATGAGTGATATTTATTGCAGTTGTTTAGTGACGAAGAAAATCTTGAAGATTTTCATTGCACGTTCCTCCCATGAACTGTCCAAATTTGCTATATATTTCATGCCTACCAACATAATTTGAAGTTTTGAAAGATAAGTTATCCTTGTACGCTACTGTTTGACATGTTGGCAAGACCACGTTGTACAATCACATGTGCAGATGGGGTAAAACCAATAATCATGAACGAAAATTCTCATTTTTATACATTTCCAGCAAATACACCACGAAGGAAGTTTGTTTTCTCAATTCAATTCAGCTTCTGTAGTACCTGGGAGAAATATTTTAGAATAACAAATCTTATCAAAATCGAAAATAGGTCAAACATTTAATGTTGTTTAGTCACCTTCGTTTGGACAGTATTGGGCGGCGTTTTGATTATAAAAATTATCCTTTAACTGTCAAAATGTCCAGATGCAAATGATTCGATAAATCGGTGGATGATCATTATGCTTCCCTTGCCACTTTGTTATTTTTTAAAATGCTTTTTAAAAATCAGCATGTGTTTGTAATAGTCATATATCATTTAACAAAACCAGTCCCATGATACGATTGAAATACCTCACATTAATCGATTGAATTAAATGAAATTTCAATTTTTTCCAAATCAAATCGATTATTTATTGATTTATTCGTTCATTCCTTTTTAGCGAATTTAAAACTGTTAGGTAAGTGGATACGCGCATGTAAATTCGCCTCGAGTAAAAGTGTACCACAATAATGTTCGTGTTGAATTGTTACGTTATCTACATATGTTTTGATTGGTTCTGGTAAACTCAAAGATGATTGGATGGATGTTGCCATGGTTAAACTTGACCATTCGTATATAAAGTACTTAAATTCTGCTAATACTGGTAACGGACACGGTAAGTGTAAAGGGATAAAGAGAGCCGTTGTTCAGAAGCATATTGAAAAAGCTCCATTTATACCATTATACGAACTCCTCCAAGGACGGTCCCAAGCCCGTCTGAGAAAGGAGGTTGGGCTTAGGGCTAGCAACCCTATCCCGAAAAACCTACATTGCTACGGAAACGAAGACAACAGATCCGTGGCTCGGTCATGTCTGCAGGATGGATCCCAGTTCGCATACGAAGGTTGCCATTCACTGGCGTCCGCAAGGTAAACGAAAAGGGGACGACCCAATGAAACTTGGCGCAGAACGTTGGAACGCGAACTACATGCACAATGATTCACGGTGCAGACGGCAACGGAAGCAGCGACAGACCGGAGCCACTGGCGTGAAGTTGTCTTCGCCTCATGTGCCACCCAGCACGGAGAGGGCTGAGTGAGTGAGTGAGTGATACCATTATACGAAGATGGGAAGATGGCCCGAACAGTCATTTTCTTTTTACTATAGGGACAGCTCGATACTTAAATATGTATATTCCTTCTGATGTTGATAATGATTTATATAGTGACTGACCACTTAGTCAGAACACTGCGGTCTACAAAAGACGGAATCCCATCAGCACGTTCTGTAGACAGTCTTAATATAACTATTTAATTGATTACTTTTTAAGCTTTGACGGAAGGAATACGAGATAACAACATTTTCACGCTACTCGAGAATAAATGTGATAGACCCGACTGTAAAGAATTACAAAGAAAACTGTCATCTGATGTTTGCAATCAGACCGTTTGGTAAAGTATTAAAAACGCAGCTCCATCAGATAACCAAGAGAGCTTACTCCGAATTTCTCGTGTGTTTTGTGTATTCATTACCGTGAGCATCATCTTCTCACTGACACAACTTTGAGAAAAGTGTCATGAACAGCATATACCGTTATAAGTTCGTTAATCCATGTAATTATCGATTATACGCTGGAAGTAACTTGCTCATAACCGCTGTTTACAAAAGCATACAGCGTCATAGTTTTTCAGCTGCGATTGAGTAAACTTTGCTTCCGTCGGCATAACGTAGATTACGCGTGTAAATGCCGAGCGCTACCCATCTGTGTAAGGCCACATTTGGGTACATCGTCGATCTGAATAGGGCAACGACGAATAAAGATGATAATTATCCCGAGTAGCGGATCCCAAAGGTGATGCATGTCCGGGGTTTCGTAAAATAGACAACTACTGGTGTTGCGTTAAATCACTCGATCACATGA
Organism: Atriophallophorus winterbourni; assembly: GCA_013407085.1. Taxonomy (NCBI): domain Eukaryota; kingdom Metazoa; phylum Platyhelminthes; class Trematoda; order Plagiorchiida; family Microphallidae; genus Atriophallophorus; species Atriophallophorus winterbourni. The sequence goes on along the minus strand of JACCGJ010000535.1, from coordinate 11,135 downwards.
TATAGAATGATATCTAAGGGTTTTTACACTCATCTTTCTTATGAATGGAAACCTCGATATAATTGGGATAATACTCCAATTGAGACTCCCAGAAAGTGCAGGGAAAATGATTGAGAGTGATTCGTTTACATTCATGAAGTATGACCAAAATAAATCAATGATCGATTATAAACCAATCAAGACGGTTCAATCAATAAACGATTTCTCGCAGTTATTAAATTAATTTACAGGTTACATAGTCGAAGGAACGGTTTTCCAGAAAAGCAAAGCCGTGAAGATCAACTCAGCGATCGGAAAGAAGGGTTCCGCTGAATATAAAAGATTCAACACAAGCTTGTGCACTGCGGTATGTTTAAGTCAATCAATTTTTATTTAAAAAAAACATATTGCTATGCTAACTTAAATACAAACATGTGATTGGCTAATTACCAGATCAATAGATAATTAAACAGAGTGAGAGACTACCTTGGTGAGGTACACACCATCAAGATTACGTCGAAGCATACGACCAGCTCGGATGTCATGTCTTCGCATTGTATGCTGTTCTTCTGACGTGCACTTATACACGTATATACCAGGAGCGGAAACAACTGTTCAGTTCAAAACGTTTAGATTTTCGTGAGATGACATGGCGGAATGTTTACTGAGTTAATATATTTAAGGTTCAGGTGAGCATATAGTGTCACGTTTATGAGAGAATGATATATATATATATATATATATATATATATATATATATATTATGTTTCGTTATTACAAAATTCCTATGTTGAGTTGCAATCACGAAGTAGACCATTGGGCAGACCGCACTTGCGCTACAAAGATGTTTGCAAAAGTGATATGAAAGCTCTTGGCATTGACCCCGCGAGTTGGGAAGAACTTGCTCTTGAACGCTCATATTAGAGGCATTGTGCAAAGCGTCATCTACAAGCTGAGTAGGAGCAGATGCAGCTCTTCGTTGCTAAACATAGATTGAGCAGCTGGCGTACAACTGACACCCTAACACCGAGTTCTGCTCATCGTTGCCATCGCTGCGGGAGAGATTGTTCCTTCCGAATCAGACTGTTTAGTCATTCAAAAAGGTTTAAAACGATAAGAACATCTTGCGATTGTGATGTACATCCATAGTCCATATCTACAAAGGAAACCAACAAAAACAACATTAAAAATTCTATTTTACAAACGAATATGCGTGAAAAGAAATGTTCGCTAAAATTTACTAACGATACCTTACTACAACGTCGTAATGATAACTTGAATTACAGATTTCACGGAAAATTATATATTCAAGTGTTACAATCGCATCAACATTAGGTTAATTGCCTTGATTGAACAGTCATCTATTGGGATGTAATACCAATGTCTTTTGAAATATCTACACACACACCACTATTTACACACTAGTTCCTCAATTGTACCAACCATTCTCAATCGTGTCATACAAATCTGTCCCGCATTTCTGTTTGCTCCAGACTCGCAGTTCTATGCTCAAGGATAAGGTGCTATTTAAATCTTGGTACAACTGCGAAGTGGAGTCAGCGAACGCAAAAACCTCGATTGTTAAATTACGTTTCCGCTTAAAGGAAAAGGTTCTCAAAGATAACAAAAAGCCATACACATCGAAGGGATTCTTGAAAGACCTGAAGCAAAGGATAACGTCGTACAAGCCGTTTACTAAAACGGAGTATTACTTCCGAACGGTGCATTCAACCGGTAAGTTTTAATTCTTATCGCATGCATCGAATGCATTTAGTCAATAACTTATTCACCGGCAAAAAAGATGATTATATTCCATGCGTTTCATTGTCTTGTGTACAGTTAAGAGTTTTGATGGTTTGCGATATATATATATATATATATATATATATATATATATATATATATATCAGTTAGCTTGCATATATAATCATTAGGGTTTGATTAAAATGTGGATAAAGTAGTTGATTTTACCAAATTGACAGGCATGGATTTTCCTACAAAACACACAGGCATCGAATAAAAACAACCACTTGCAGTTCTGCTTAAAGTCTGGCACATGCAACATGCAACCATCATTTCGGATACTGCTATTAGTTGCAATATGTTATCCAGAACACTATATATGATAGAATAAGTTCTCATCGCATTCTTATTAGTGAAGGAGTTCGCAGTCCTACTCGCCTTTGGCACTCGACGAATAGCGTATTTGGATAAGCATCGGTGATGCAACCGGTCTGGATTCAAAATATCATCCTGCAGCCGTGGTTTCCAGGCTTGGGAAGCATAGCCCAGAACCAGCTGTATACAAATGTAAGAGAAAGAGAACACGTCCAAACATCCATCGTAACATGCCTCGCAAACGATACCATCTAGGAGTCAAAGGGCAGCATTCACATTCCTTTCGTTTTAACTAGAATTTCAAACTCATCGAGAATCACAACTATGTTCTTCAATTCTTATTCTTATTCCGGTTAGTAATGATACTTTGATTTTATATTCCAGATAGTGCAAGTAAGTCCTTCAATGCTCTAATCCTAAACAATCTCACTTATAAACTTAGCTAGAGATGCAATCTACACAACATCATATTCCTAATAGGACGTTTGCGTATACGCTATTGCGATAAGACACCCCTCTCGTTAAGACACGTATTTCCAAAATTTACACTTTGCTGGCAGTGTTCAATGAAGTCGAACGATGGTTTTTCAAATGGGCACCACAAAGTAAATCTCAGTCGAGCGACCGAGGCAGTGATAAACAATTAAAGCCGAGTGTTGCCACATCTCGAGGACTTGTACACCTCAAAACAATGCCGGTCGATGGAAATTCCCCATTCGAGAATGAATTGATCTTAAAACTGCTCTTGTTTCTGGTGGCAAATATTATTTGAAGACAAATCGATACCATCAATTCGATTGGTTTTCAAACAAAATCAATAGTTACAGCTCCTTAGGGAAGACATATTCATATTCTTCGTTCGGATTTATTTAATCGCAAAATATAAAGAATTGCGATCACAAACCGTTTTTGTGTCAACATATGTTATTGAGAACTCAGAACTCGGAATGCTTTGAGGTATGAAAATGAATAGGCTAAACAAAATCCACAGAGAGACGAGTTATATAGAGTAGAAATGTAAAATCTTTCAAGAATTAAGATGGACAGTCACATACGCCATGGTTCATTACGTATTCATCAAGCTATGAAGCGAAAACCTCAATTAATTCCGAGCGTGATTTATTTTGGCAGGATCTTTCATGGGAAACAAATACTGAACTAGAAGCAAAATGTAGACGAATATCTTATCAAGAAAGTGGAACGGCGGTAGCCTTTGTATGTTGGCGTGTTCGAATAAGAGCATTGGGATTTAATTAATGTTTGAGGGGATTATTTTCGTTACGGATAATTAAGAATGACAAAACAAGGTCTCTTCGTATGCGTAGTTGGGTGAGATCATGCAATTTCATTTTTGGCATTCCCAATTTGAAAAATATTACATTTCGTAACAGGAGACCATCTTGGTCACACAATGATAAATCCTTCAAGTAGTTGTATATCATTCATCAGCCATGATGTCCTTGCTTGGATAGAATATTGCACAGCAGAACGTCCATATGAATTACGAAATCAGAGTAAGATTTCGGGAGTCAAAAATTTTCAATATTCTTTTTAGCAGACGCTGTTGGTTAATAATGACCTGGCTTGAAGTAACAATGCACCCAGACAGATAAATCATTTATGTGAAGGTCCAAACCTCGGCCACCCACGCAAGACACGAACAGAAGCTGAATGCTTTCCATCTACGAAGCATCCGTCGTATCTTGAACATATCGTGGATGGACAGAGTGACTAACGCTGAAGTGCGTTCAAAAGCTGGTCTACAGAGCATGTTTACCGTATTAAGTTAGCGCCGCCTGCGGTGGCTTGGTCATGTCTATAGAATGGAAAATGGTCGTATTCCGAAAGATCTACTCTACGGTGAGTTGCAATTAGGAAGTCGACCATTGGGCAGACCGCACTTGCGGTACAAAGATGTTTGCAAAAGAGATATGAAAGCTCTTGACATTGACCCCGCAAGCTGGGAAGAACTTGCTCTTGACCGCTCACTTTGGAGGCATTGTGTAAAGCGTCGACTGCAAGCCGGGGAGGAGCAAATACAGCTCCTGGCTGCTGAACGCAGATCACGCCGCCGGCGTGCAACTGATGCAATACAACAGAGTTCTGACTATCGTTGCAAGCGCTGCGGGAGAGATTGTTCCTCCCGAATCGGACTGTTTAGTCATTCAAAAAGTTGCAAAACATGAAATTCATGCGATGTGATGTACATCCATGGTTGACATCGACCGACGGAGGCCAACAACAACAAAACCAAGTATTGTGTACGAAGCTGATACGTGTGGTGCATAGTTTTTACATTTCGTAGGATTAAAGAGTAGCCCGTTTGTGTGAGGTTTTAATGCCATACATTCGGTAATAGATCTAACACGTATCCATCAAATTACACACGGATTTTGTAAATTCCGCTTTTGAATTAGTTTATTCACAGTTCCACTTTGTAGAACTAGAATTGACCCGCAATCATTACGATGATTAACTACAATTTTGTCCGAATAAACGTTAGACAAGTGCCGGATTCACGAAGCATAATTAATCAGTATATAAAAGGAGAGGTTATAGTATCTGTAATTTTTAAAAGTTTTATGTACTTACGCTGGCTCAAATTGTTTCGATCAATAACGTTTCGTAAACCAATACTCAATATTCCATTTAACGTGTTTCGCTTGGTTTATTGTGGATCTGCGTCTTTTACCGTTAATACACTTTGCCATTTTTGTCGCTCTAATTTCAGATCCTCCAGGTAAGTCCCTTGTCCGATTTAAATCGTGAATCTCACGTGATCTTTCAACACAATCATTAGCCCCAACATCAAGGTCGTTGGGCAGGCTGACCAATCCAGTATCGATTAGTTTAATCGATCGTATATTGCGTGGCACTGTTTAAATTGCGGTGTGATTTTATATCTAAAATGATGTGATTTCCCCCTACTGCAGTGTGATTTTCAAATGTAGTCTTATAGAAATAAATAGGTTAGTTTTATCGCATTTAATGGATTGTTGATATCGTATATTTAGGGTTTGCGCTTACATGAGCAAAAATGCGAGCATATATGATATGAAATGATAGGATTTGCTATCAATATGTAGATTTAATGTCTACGTTGCTATATTTTAGTCGTCAGTTATATTATTTACATTGCTGAAATGTCAACGTAAACTTTCATAGATTACCCACAAAATTAGAACAGATGATGTTCTCTGTATTAGTTGAATTAAGGTTTTACAAAGAATAATCAGATCAATATCACATATGAAGCGTTCATCTCATTATGTTTGTTCTAATTACATGAGTTCCGTCGCTTATGTCTTCTATGAATTGAATTCATTCTTCCGATTCGAGAACAGTATCCACAATTAAGAATACGTCTTCATAATTTTATCGGTGACCCCTGTCTACCAGTTTGGCAGGATCAAAACTGCACACATTTCTAAATCAGCCTTTGTTTAAAAACATTGCTGGATGTTCAGGCATCCATTTTGTTGGTTTCCTGGAAGTAGGTAATCATTGTTGATCACCGGAGAGTTATCTATTACTTACGGTACTGTTTGCCAAACGCCTTCTCTGAGAACGATCAACCTATGGTAACCGATACGGTCTCCTTCAGGTCAAGACTCTGATGACAATGAGATCAAGGTATCCAGAAATAATGGTGATATGAGAGATTTAACTCCACAATGATCTCAAGATAGTGGATAGTTAAATACTATCCGGGCGTTTATACGTCAATGCAGTCAAATAGTTTTACTATAAATATTTGACTTAATGTCTAATAGATTTCTTGACAATAGTTTTCGTAGTCATTCTTTTCGAAGCACATTTCGAATAAAACATGTGCGTACACAGTAAAGTATCGGTGAGGGTTGAGGTTAGCATTTATTGATTATAATGTAGCTGGGTTTCTACACGTATGCATGACAGTTCTATAAATGCGTGAACGTGCGGTTTGGAAAATGTAATATCTTGGATGTACGTGTCACCAGTTCTAATGGTGTAACGAACAGGGTTACGGAGGCTTAGCAATTTTGAACAAAAGCGACTATATAGGATTCTTAAATCGTGGGCAAAGTCCTTCTGAGCATGGTTTAGAAATTCGTCGCCACATATGAATAAGCGCTAACGCGCTGCTTGTGAACGGATTCAAAATGCAAGCTGTTTTCCCGCTGTTAATATCCAGTTCCGACTTGTTTCTGCCTCAAATTTGATATCTAATTTTACGCGTGTATTGATTAGGCTACTCGAATTGCAACACCTCAATATTTTGATAATTTAATATCAATCTATTCTCCATTTAACATTTATGGGAAGCGTTTGAGTTACTTTATATTTCTATAGACTCCGCGGTAGAGTTTACCCGCGTTCAATATTATTTGCAAATTATACGACACCGATTGACAACCTCAGCCGTAGGCATTTGTGGCAATCCACGAAAAGTACTCGCCAAAGCACAGAGCGTCGCGGGCAACCACAGTACCACCAATGAATCGTGAATTTAGCTCGCTTATTCGCAGAATTTCTTTGCGCTGAGAGGGGAAACGTTTAAGCCCAACGAGGAGTTGTCTGCTGAATTCCATCTGCTGGAGTTTTTGTAATAGTCGATAGTGGTCAAGTTGCCAAAACTCCTTAGATATATCCACATAGCAAGCGTGCAAACTTGACTTTTCAGCAACCGCTTGAATGCAGTCATTTCGCAACGCCAGGAATGATATCAACCATAAACAATCTTTATCAAGACGATGCTAGGCTGCGAATGATGATGATGATGATGATGACGATGAACACTTCTATCCGTCACTAATGCTGCAGAATGTCTGACGTAGCTGAGGTGAAGTAGCCCTCCGTGATAAACGAATGTTGAAACATTGCAAAATGTTTTGTACAGCTGCTGGTCGTGTGTTTTAAGTATGAAGGATGCTTGATTAAACATCAATAAGATTCATTGTCAATCTATGTCTTCTATAAATGGCAACGTTTAGCATTAAACACCGTGAAAGTGTTAGGATCACAATATTATGGATTATTGATTTCTCATCTGTTCCATTTCAGTTATCTTGAAGCTTGTCGGTGAGTACATTTTGTGGATTACCATCACATCAATAAAAATATCTAGTCATGTATTGTGTACTTAAATAAATGTCACATTTTAATGTTGAACCTTCGAAGCCTAAATGCTCGACTTTACAATAATATAGGTACCTGCTTTAGTTCTAAATAATATTGTATAATATATAATGATATTGTTCATCTTCTGGGGTCAGAAAGTAATCTGCTTACTGCTACTGGAAACTGACTGTGTTCTACCAAGTAAAGTCACGGCTACCGTTGGATAATATACCGTATACAAATCTTTTACTAGTTCGGAAATTACAAACAGCCTTATGTGTATCACGTTTGTCTATAAAACATTTACTTGTATGGTTGTGACCTTCCACACACACATACAAGGCGACCTGATTTATTTTTGAGTATTGCGTTGCTTTCTCAATTCAGTTTCTCTTCAAGTGATACATAAATTAAATTTGTACTGGAACTAAGGATGAAGAGATATGGATTTGGAACTTTCAAGAATTCTCCAGCTGAGTCTGTTAGACATTGTAAATCCAAGGTACTTGAAGCTACTAAATCTTTCAAACACCGAGTCATTAAATGAAACACGAGAAATGTTTTGATGCAGAACTAAACATCGCTGTCCAGTCATGTTGGAAAATAACATTTTGTTGCATTTTTGGTATTCAATGTTAAACCAAGTGTGTGTTTGTAATCATTGATTGTAAAACATGTTGGTCTACTGGACGATTGTGCTTCAATACAACAGCAACGTCTCCCGTCAATGGGATCATGATTGAAGACCGCTTCATGGAAGATCAGAAACGTAAATAGATAATAAAAATGGGGACAATATTGCACCCTGCAGGACACCGCGCGACAGCAGTAGGATGCAATCCAATGAATACTGTTCAGCGGAATACCCAATTCAGACGATTTCTCGAGTAAATAACTTCTTAAAACTTTCAAGTGCATGTGGATATTGATTTTACGATGCCTACCTGATAAGTGCTAAAAACACGAACCCGGTTTCGGTTCTTACAACCCTGTTTAACGGATTGACATAATACAAAAAGCGAAGTTTTTCCTCCTATAATTATATTGCATGAATCGTAGGAGAATAACAAACACAGTTATGCGATCGATAATCAAACATGATCATCTACAATCGATTACTTAAAATCTACTTTTGAAATTCCAGGTTACCAGGTGGAAGGCAAAGTCTACCAGAACAAGAAATCTGCAAAACTTCATACTTCATACGGCAAGAAGGGTTCCTCTGATTATATTAGATTCAACGCAAGCCTGTGCACAACAGTAAGTTTGGTGTTTGCCTCCTACGGTCGATGTCGACCATGGATGTACATTCCAATTGCATGTGTTTTTCATACTGCAAAGCTTTTTGAATGACTAAACAGTCTGATTCGGAAGGAACAATCTCACTCGCAGCGCTGGAAACGATAGGCAGAACTCGGTCGTTGGACGTCAGTTGCACGCCAGCGGCGTGATCTGCGATCACCAGCAACGAGCTGTATCTGCTCCTCCCCAGCTTGCAGACGACGCTTTACACAATACCTCCAATGTGTGCAATCAAGAGCAAGTTTTTTTCAACTCGCGGGGTCGATGTCAAGAGCTTCCATTTCTCTTTTGCAAACGTCTTTGTTCGACTTCCTGATTGCGACTCACCATAGAGTTGATCTTTCTGACATCTATGATGGCTAGCTGAAATTTAGGCCTTTAGAATTTAATGACTATTGATCAATTGTTCATATCGTTTTCAAATTCAATTATGGAGTTATTTTTGATGATATTTTTCAGCATTAATTAGGATTTATTTGTAATTACAAGAAAATTTGTTTTATAAGCTAAGCACGATACAAGAAATAAAGAGAAATTTCCCGCCAATAAAATTAATTTTACCAAAATTTGGAAAAAATTAAAATGGCAATATTTCACCCAGTGAACTTTGAGTTTTAATAGTCCAGTTAACGTATTAGGTATTCTCATTTTGTAAGTAATGAGATAAATCTAGCCAAAAATAACCCGTTCAATATTTCACATCAAGCCCGACCATGCACGTATAAGAAAAGTAGAACACGATCAATAATTGTGATCGATATCGAGCGAAAATCAATGTCGCGGTCGGTTAGCCACGGTACGAAAAAAGCTCACGAACCAATCACTTTTAAACGGATTTGAACGCCGAATGGTTCCCGACACAATGCCAGGGGAAATGTTTAAACTACAGAGACTGCAAACACACCGTTTTCACTTGGTGGGTCGTGATGTCCGCATGAGCTAGGAAAGAACTATCCACATTTATAGGACCATGTTAGTGTTGCACAAACCTAGATGATCCTCCAGTCCCCGCGTCGTACGGTCAAGGGCAAGTGATCTTCTAAATGGGTGTTGGTACCCTGTTCAAACCTGGTATGTATGGATGTATGTATTCAAACAAGACCGAAGTCGACCTTGAACAGTCCGATCGAAGACGGAATTGTTTTGGGGTTACCTGTGAAACAATCTTAATTGTCAAACAGTCAATTAGCTATGACGGAATGGCTCAAAACGATCGGATCGTTGACGTGTCTATTTATCTACCGTTTATGCCATGAACCTGTGAAGACGGACAGGGAATACAAATCAAGAGACTATTAGTTTAAAACGTAACCTCACCTTTCTCGTTTACTTGTCGAGGTTTGACGATCGGTAGAAATAAGTTAATGGTACTGAACCTCAGCATACCATAGAAAGTAACGGTTACATTTCAACGAAGTTTATTATTGCTGTTACATTTAAAAATTACGTGACTTCAGAAGCAACGAGGATAAACGAACAAGCGTCGCTCAAATTTTTTTTTTCTTTCAAAACATCCAAGCACTGTCCTGATGAATACTGATTTTAGATAGCTAAGAACTCGCAAAAAGACAAACTTTTCAGCATAAATTACTCGTTATTGTTGAGTGGATATTGCTTTTGTAAATCACTGAGATTTAGCGATCAAATCTTGAGAAAAGTACGAATATCTTTAGAAATACTTCATCCTGAGAATTCACTTGCTGGCCTTTGATTTGAAGCAAGTATTGTTATTCTTGTCACACACAAACACACACACATTTTACCCTTTGCTTTTTTAGACTCACAATGCCATGCGCAAAGATAATCTGTTGTACAAAGCCTGGTACTCGTGTGAAGTAGAATCTGTTAGTTGGGTCATGAATAATGTTAAGATGCGTTTCTTCTTGAATGAGAATATACTCAAGACCGGCAAAACGTCGTACATTTCGAAGCAATTTTTGGACGAATTGAAGCGGAATATTTTGTTGTACACGCCACTCACCAAAACCGACTACTACTATCATACGGTGAAAAAAATGAGTAAGTTTTCTTTCTATCCTCTCGAATGTTTTAATGTTCTAAAAAGCAAATACTTTACACATGAAAAATAGTGGGAATGGATACAAACAACGAAAGTGTTTTACGAATATGAAAAGTCAGATTATGTTTTGAGGTGCGAGTTTGGATTTAGTCAAGTTCAGCCTTGAACATTCTCAGGCGCAAATACTTTAAGAAGAAGAAGAAGAAAACTTTATTCGTTAAAACCAATTTCCAGTTAATCAAATTAGTTTAAACACAGAATTTCGATGCGAATAAGAGAGACGTCAAACTTTGATGGGAAAATTTGAGATTGCCAGTCACATTTAAATCCAAAACAGCTTCGGTTTCGTCTGCAGGCTGCACGATTTTTAAACCCCCCATGTATAAGTTTTCCTTCGTATTTTTCTGACCGGCGCAGCAAATTCCCCATCCTTTAAAATAAACATATTGCGCAGCATTTAAAGCATCAAACGTCCTTCGTTTACATGTTCGCGACATGTTAAAACGTTTCAAAAACAAAAGGTTCCGTGTTGACTGAAAAAATAAAAAAGGCATGAAAACATTAATTTTCAGCACGGCCGATTCAAAGGCCCCGCTCACAGTAACCATACGTTAAA
>JACCGJ010000534.1:14767-25950 GCA_013407085.1 Atriophallophorus winterbourni | reverse complement strand
AGTAGATGCTCCGTGTTCAAGTTTTGCGCGGAGAAATTTACGGGAAAATTAACCGGAGATCTCTTCGCGTAAAGGATGAAAGGGAATGTAAAACTTAAACACACCTAACAATGCAATAGAGTTGGGAATAGCATGATAGATACCAGGGATTTGCCCCAGAAACCAGTATGGCATTCGAGTTTCTCGCAAGCTAGCTAGAGTTTGGAAGCATGATTTCCATGCTCTAAGTAGACCGTCCGTTGATTGGAGGGCTTTACTGAAATCGCTGGTTATCAGGCGACAATCAATTCGCTCTTGCCGTTTGCAGTAACTCCAATGGGTTGGCAACATAGACTCGAACTCGACATGCCGAAATAACCAAACGTAAAATTGTCAAAACAATCCACCACGCGGGTTAGGCTGACCACGCCTAGACAGATATTTGGAATGAAAATACAATGCGAATGACAGTGCGATTCCAGCGTATTTTCGCATACAGCTCACTACCAGTTGCAAATCATTTCACCGTAGTGTTACCCGTACCAGAAGTACTGAACGAAGCCCGCCCGGGCATGAATATGAACTGTTGACTAATAGACAAAGCAAGAACCAAGGCAGCAGACCTCTAAAACAAGGTGCTTTCACCGTCTCTGAATCGAAAAAGCCGATGAGACCTCTGCTTCTCTGCGTTTTTACCATTCTGCGTCGGCAGTACAAAATGGACCGATCGGAATCAAGACATCCAGTCAACCAATTGATCAACACGACCCATCAATAAGCCCGGATGTGCAATCATGCAGTACTTTGTGCTGTGCGGCTAATACAATGTTAAATTGATTGGCTAGAGGTAGTGAGCTGCATGCTGAAACACGCTGGAGTCTCACTACCATTTCCTGTTCTTTTTCTTCCTTATATCTGTCTAGGCCTGGGCAACCTGCCAGTAATATCGCCCACGTGCAGTCTCTAACTGTGCGGCACTTTGCCTGGATCAGGCATGTGCTTTCATACCATCAATAAGCCCGATTAAAGGTTCCTATGGGTACGGGTCAAACCACAAACCTGGAATCAGCAGGCAACGTGCTGCACAGTCACAAAACACAATTGGGATGAAAATATTGTCGGGTGTGTTTTTCTACGCCCGGACGACCAATCAAGCACCGGGTTGATTATTGATCTTCATGTTGATTCTTCGAAGGTGTTTGATGGGGGAAATAATAATCCACACACAGTTCTTTACTTAGGAATCAGATGTCGTTCAGGATGTTGGCAAATAATACAGTCGAGCTATTAGAGGAAACCTAAGGCCAAAGAAGAATTCAGCAGAGGATGTGTCCGGGTTTCAATTAAACCTAAAACTAATTCAGTTACAAGTGGAAAAAATACGAGCGCTTGGTAGGCGATGACAGGTAATTTGATAATGAACGATTACATGTTGAGACCAACAACGTCGCTGGCCATTGAAACTTGAGCGGAGCATCTCGATCAGGTTTCAAGCTCGGATATGTTGCGCACCATGCCAAAGTGACTGCCACTGTTAATTAGTTGAGCTGAGTACAAGATGCGATCAAAACACAATAGCCGCTTTCCGAATCCTCAATGTAGAAGCACAAAAAGATTTCAGTCAGCGAATAGCCATTTCCAGCGAAACCTGGACCTTACGTAAAGAACACATTCAGCGTCTCCGCGTATTTGACAGCCGATGTTTCCGCAACATTCTAGGAGTTAACATACGCACCGATGATCTCCGAAAGTAGCTGTTCGGTAGTAACGTTGATATACAGAAGCAGATCAAACTGCGGGGTCACGTTTTACGGATGCCGGAACACCGACTTCTAAAGCGGATTCTTTTTGCGACGCCACATCCTGATTGGCGTAGATCTCGCGGTGGCCAAACAGTCACATGGCATAGGCAGTTAAAAACAATTACTAGTAACCTTTCAAAAGTCCACGCAGCCCGTCTTCCAGGCTGGTCTCCCCGCGATCAGATAGCGCTTCAGGATATTTCCCGAAACCGTGTCCAATGGCGCTAAGCATCTTTTTGGAGTGTTTGCTTAACTTTGTATGTTGTCAAGCGGAGTGACGAGAAAAGCTTGTTATGATGCATGGCAGTGAAAGCCGCAAGGAAGCTGCCATGCTGATGTCGCTCTACTCGAGGTGTAGGCACCTCATCCCAGTTTGTTTGTGCTTACTCTTCTATCAAATCCGTAGCTATTTAAGTCCGACCCTTCCCCATCTTTTAGGATTTTACTTTTTCATGGTTGTGTGGCAGTTAAGCATTCGGTACGTGCTACCGGTGTAATGCTATCTGTGATGATGAGGATGTTACCACTCCACACTAGATTGACAACCTATTAGCTCATCCACACAACATGCGTGGAGATCAATGAGACAGATACGGTAGTTGCAATCGACAAATATCGATTGGAGGAAAATGGACCGATTGCAGGTGGGCTGTGATAGAACATGAAAAAAGGTCAAGCAGGGACACAGGTGTGTGCAGTCAAGCAGCAAACAAAAAGCCCTTTAATACAGCGGACGATTGAGACAATTTCTCGGGCAGATGTGCAACACGTCTAAAAGCAGGTGTTGCGGCAAATTGAAAATAAAACTGCGCAAGATTTTAAAAGTATCAAAGGCCAGCTGTTAATTAGTCAAATTGACGGATATATGCAGTGGGCAACGGGATAGATTACTGGTTTGATTCGGTGGTCACTTTTTAACAGAACAAGCTGGATACGCAGCGAATACTTGCAGTTTGAATTCACTAACGCTCAGGATCGGATTTTAAGTTTAGAAGGTTTAACAGTTTCTGCAATACATGGAAATTCAAGAGTTCGGAATGATCATGAAGTCTTTTTTAACTCCCATCAGCATCAGCGTCACGTTGAGAACATGAGAATCGGCAACATGAGTGCTAAACTGGTGTACAGACAAGGCATGATTAGATCCTACATAAATGAGAAAAGGTCGGATCTATGAAATAAGCACACATCTCGTGATGAGGCGTCTAAACCTCTAATTAATCACGTGATGTGAACGAGCAGAGCGACATCAGTGCGACAGCTTGCTTACAATTTTCAGCGTCATGGAGCAAAACCAGCTGCCCTTGCCACCCCTCTAGACAGCATACAAGAGTACTCATGCACGCAAAGAAGATACCTACAACAAGGCCGCTAATGAACGAAATCGTGGGAAGTGTGTAACCGACGCGGATTCTAATATCTCAAACCGAAACCGGGGACACGGGTCACCCCAAATGCAGCCCGTTTAACACTTAAGGCCAAGACAGATTCAAACAACATTGATTTATAATCTTCTCCGTAAAGCAATTTCGAGTTTTCCCACCAATCTGTCATCAGTATGATATGTTATGAAAGCACAAGCCTGACCCAGGCAAAGTGCCGCACAGTCAGAGACTGCACCTGGGTGATATTACTGTCAGGTTGCCCAGACCTAGACAGATACGAAAAATAGAGAATCGAGATGATAGTGAGACTCCAGCGCGTTTCAGCACGCAGCTCACTACACGTGACCAATAAATTTAGCACGATGTTAGCCGCAGAGCATGCAGGCATACATCAGAATCGATTAAACGAAAGCATGTGTGATTTTTTCGCACCAGAGTCAAAAATATCGGGAAGGAAATAGTACTTACAATGAATTCAATGTTCATAAACTGTTAGTATTGTTTGGAATATTTGTAGCTCGGGTCGTTGTTGTAGCTTACTTGAATTTGTTCTCCGAACTTGTGTTACAGATTATCGAGTATGGAATCTTATCGCAAGAAAATTCACGTAGTTCGGTTCAGGTAAATGACAAAAAACTGCGAGGTAGGTGAGCTAAATCAGACGAACTCGTAATACTAAAAGCACTCACCTTTTGCATACTTGAATGATTCAACAGTGTCTTGTCAATTACCTTGACCGCAACCTGAAAATGAACGCGATTGTGAGGAAGCTAGTAGAAATAGTGTGAAAGAACGCGATCAATTTACAGACAGACATCCGAGTTTCCGAATAGAATGCATGTATGAATTAAATCACAAGCTTGATCAATTGAGCATAGTAATGGCTGTACAGTAGTATACTATGGTATGGTATGAAAGCATAAGCCTGATCCAGGCAAAGTGCCGCACAGTCAGAGACTGTCCAAAGGTTGTCATAGCCGGGGGTGGCAGTGGGGATAAGCTCCCACTGTTTATAAAATGCTCCCATATGGCACGCGTTTCAACTAGCCTCTGACAACCAAGTCCAGCTTCTGGCCTGCAAGAGTGGCTCCCCGAGCCCGGCGGAACTGCTTCTACCAACAGGAGAAGGGGCGAAGGCGAGTGACTGGCGCCTGAAAACCAGTTTGCTTCGATTAGATGGAGCTCGTTAGCCTGGGAGGGCATTTCATCTAAGGGAAGGAAAACCCTGATTTTAGACCTCCGCTGCCTTGCGGGATACCCGATCGCGGGAAAGGCTTCGGGAGAAAACCCTGAGGAAAAACCTGGAGCAGAGTCTGGTAGACCACCTCTTTCTGGCAACTCCCTGCTGCCTCGCAGGTCGCACTTGGTAGTGCTGGGGACGCCGCTTTGTACCCAAATTCCCAAGAACCTTCATTGAAGCCGACTCATCCTCCAGGAGGAGATAGTCGCACAAAAGTAAAAGTAAAGTAAGTAACAGTCAGAGACTGCGCGTGAGCTAAGATACGGCCAGGTTGCCCAGGCCTAGAAAGATATGAGGGGGGAATAGAAATCGTAGTGCACGATTGCACATCCGTACAGCACAATTGTACATCCGTGCCGTATGCATCTGGTAACTAGAGCATGAATTTAGCCAACACCAGATTAACCGTAAGATAGTTCCTCATTAATGACAGTGATGGGCTGAACCAATCTAGACATTCATTTCCGAAAGCATTCAGTATCAGAACTCAAAATTAGAAATAATCGAGCATACTTAATTTACGCTCTTCAGTCAACACCCAATTAAAAATGGGAGACTTTAAAAATTAGGTATTCTAACATTACGAATTCACAAACTTGAAGTGAAAGTGTCAGTAGCACTAACTGATTATACATTGAAAATACTGAGAAGATAAATCGACCAGGGACCGTCATTATTCGACCAAGAGATCTCTCAAAGGCAACAGACTCGGAAAAGCATCAGTTAAAGGGTAACTTTAAAATGATACATGATACTTGATGAATTTGGATGCTATACAGTAGATAATCAAAACTTATCGACACCGAAAACTGACAGACAGGATCCAGCAACACAACCACATATTTTTAATGAATAGAAATCTTGAGCTTCATGAGTACAAGATCAAAACACATGTAATGCTGACTAGATCGACACCGATGAACTAACCTGCATTCCCGTTGTCAGATGTTGAGCCAATTTAACTTTGGCGAAATTTCCTTTTCCAATCGTTCGAATCAAACTGTATCGGCCAACATGAGGTCGTTCTTTCCACAACGGCCTACTCGCCGTTTTACCAGAGACCGGTGCTTTTCCATTTGTCTTTTGCCCGACGTTAGCAGCATCTATTCCACAATAGAGCGTATTGTTCTGGATAAATGTGGGAGGTATGGTGGTTGGCACGGTGCTTTGAGCATACGGAGACACGGTTGATACCGCAGGGGCTTGGGATGAGTTTGGCCAGTAGTGAACATTAGGAGAATGCACCGAAAAGGACATGACATCTGCTTGTCCATTATGCTGTTGGCTGTTACGAGCGGAAGTTAGTCTACTGTCATCCACACGAGGAGTCATTGGAGAGTTGTTGGCAAAACGATTGGAAGATGGACTGAGATTATTCGCATCATGTAAGACAAGACGGGCACGAGGTGTGGGATTTGGATGGTTGTTGGGTTGGTTGGTGCCGGTTTTGTAATAATAGGGGCGCATGGATGTCGGTTTCGGAGAAGATGACTGAGGAAATACGGAATTGGGACCTGTGTAACAGGCAGTTTGTGCACTAGAGGGCATGATTTGAATCACAGCTCTGGAACGACATATATTCACAGAATGAGGTAAATCCGAGTGAGGGAATTCGAATAATCAGGTGCAGAAACTACATCCATAAATCAAGAGGTAAGCAGTTGTGCATTGCTGAAATTATTAAAAAATGTAGGCCATGAGCACCAGGAAAAAATTACTGAAGTATGTATGATGGTGTGAAAGCCTGATCCAGGCAAAGTGCCGCAGTCCGAGACTGCACGTGTGCTAAGATACTGTCAGGTGGCCCAGACCTAGACAGATATGAGGGAGGGGGAATAGAAATTACTGAAGTGCCATATTGCGTCTAGCAATTATGAAAAGAATACCAGGGAATACCTTCGGGTATGAACACCTATTTCCGAAATTGCTTCTTATATAGCCTCTGACAGACAAGTCCAGATTCAGGCCAGTATACATGGTCTTATGTGACTTGACGGAGTAATGGGCGAAGATGAGTGACTGGTATCTCAAATTGAATATACACGAATGCGCAAGTCATACCGTGCTAAATTGATTATCCAACGGTATTGAGCTGCATGCGGAAACACGCTGGAGTCGCACTGCCTTTCTCACTTTGATCTGTTTAAACCAGGGCAACATGACAGCACCTTAACTCACACGCAGATTCTAGGTGTACGGTACTTTGCTCGAACGAAGTTTGAAGTTGTACTCAGCTTCGTCACGGGAACTCCTACGATGACATTAATGTCCATACGTATAAGCCTAGCTTTTCATTGAGTTTCAATTTTGTCATGGAGAGAGAACACTTGCTGCATGGACAACAGCTAGTTATCCATGTTGATCTGTCCTGGCATTCATCTCAGCTCAAGTTGCGTAGACTTCAGTTGGAGGCGCTACGTTCGACGGTGTGAGAGATGTTCAAATCTCGTCGGGCAGCTATCGCGCACATCAAGCATGGCACATTCTAGTCACTAAGGTGCCGTCTCACCACGGTTTGCTACCCGCATTAGGCGCAAGTGGATTAGGAACCAGTGAAAATCATTGTCAACACAAAAAGCTCACTAGGTCGGGACCAAGCTATCTGGATTTTGTGATGGCGTCCTGAACATAAGAGTGTTGAAAAAGGAGCTGCCATTAAAAATGAGTTACAAAAACCTGAAAGTAGTCATGGCTGCAATGCAAGAGACGCAGATACGAGCCACTAGTATGCTAAAGAAAACAAATAACACATTTTTGAAAAGGACGGGCCTCTGATGAGCATCGATTGCACGGAGTTGTTTGCCGTGAAAAATATTTTCATCATCATGTAAAGCAGCAGAAGCGTAAAATGAAAACGGGTTGAGAAAAATATGCAAATATGCAAAAACATAGCCAGTTCTTGTAGTTTCACTGCTTGTGATTTTCTTTTTTAAATAGGATACAATGATATAGGATAAAAATCATGAAATCAGTCCAGATGTTGCGACTCAGGTGGCTCAAGAAGAAATTTCGGTACCTCAATCGATCCCCCGGAAGATTAAAGTCTTTAACAATTAGAAACGGGTTGTATTGCCCTTACAGTACTTTCAATGTCTCTCAGTAATTGATCGTCCAGTGGTGAAGCAGCCGGGCTTCTATAAACACATGCAGTCAGTGTAACACTATCATCCCAGGCACGCTTTTTCGGTTTCTTCAAAGGTCCCCTCGATTTCCACCCCCATGAAATCTCCCACTCCCAAGACACATGTACCCCATCAACATTATTGCCATTTTTTACCACACCTACCGCATATTTTACAAATTCACTCGTTCGTCACAACGGTAAGTTTTTATTCGGCGCCCTTTGCATTTTCGTCAAAACCCCGTTAACTCGCTGCCAGTTTTATTACTCTTCCAGATCCCAGCATCGGAAGTCCGAATGCACGCGGTTTCAACTGAACCTTCCCCGGCGGATGTGGTGGGTAGCTGTTTCCCGGGTTGACGCCATACCTGTCAAAATACCACAAAAATCCATTGCTAAATGCGAATGTAGCCCGATATAAGGCCTTGGAAGCTAAAACATTTCCGTTTGCTTTTTCTACCCCTTCGGTTTGTACAAGCTCTTAGCTCATAATACAGTAATAAACTATCGAAATATTGAACTATTTATCATAATTGCCACACCTCCGGTATCAGTATCACAGGACGATATTGAACAAGTCGAAACGAGCGTGCTTGAAAACACGCCACAACTAGGATTGATTAATAGGGAGCACAGGCTTGTTTCTGTGAATGGAAGATGAGAGAAGTCTCATCACTGAAAGGTGAGTGAATTAATGTATGCTCAATCAAATGAAACGATGATGGATAGCAGTTAATTTCGACAAAAAACGAAAAATTGGAAAAGAAACGCTTTTTGTGTATTTAAAAAAAGATTTTCATAATATTTTTGCTGTTTTTTGACAGTAAATATGTAGGGATTGAATTCTAACGGAAAGAGCACTTGCCAGTTCTTCCAGGCTATGTTTGAGCGCATTTACTGAAGCTGCCGAGACTAGTTCTGCGGGGGTGAGTTCCACACGTTCACTACACGGATGTTAAAGAATTGCGTTCTGGATTCCGCCTGGTGAGCTGTTTACTTAGCTTGAGAATGTGCCCTCGTGTACCAACCAGAGGAGAGAACCGAAAGAAGTCATCGAATTCGAGAGGAAAGGTTTTCATTCAAAAATCTTGGTCCTGTACCTTTTTCAGCTGCACTATATCCTTCTGGTAATAAGGTCTCCAAGCTTGAAAAGCGTATTCTAGATGCCGCCTTACTATTGCCTTGTAGATGGGTAACAAAAACACCTTACTAGCCATTTCTGAATTTGGGGGCTAAAAACCGTTAGTCTGAAAATGTTCCATCCTGGCCCTTTAAGTGGGCACTAGCCATCGAATATGCTATATCCGTTTGGACTCCATGGCTAAAGCGTGATTATCACGCCGAAGGAGGCTCAACGAAGATTCACAAAGCTCGTCAAAGGACTCAGTTTGCTCAACTATGAAGACCGCCTTCAGCAACTCAACGTGTTCCCGATGAGTTACCGTCGCATCCGAGGGGATCTGATACTGGTTTTCCAGATCCTTAAGGAGAACAAACATCCGTGCCATGGACTGCTTTTGATGGCACCCAGTTCCGGAACCCGGGGGCATGTTTTCAAGCTAGCCCACCAGCCCAGGCGGTTAAACTGCCGTAAATTTTTCTTTTCTGTCCGTACCCCTCGTTTTTGGAATGATCTACCAGTTTTTGTCGTAACCCCATCACTATTCATTTTCAAAGAGCGACTTACCGCTTATCTCTATTTTTCTCAACAAGTTTAATGGATTTTCGCCTTTCCTTCTGCCCGTTACTGCACCCAGTTTCATGTTCCTTTCCATATACATATATACGGAACTACGCCGATTTATCTCCCCTGTATTGACTGTTATGATACATATAACCCCACCCTTTACGGAACTTTGCAAACGACGCCGAACCCGATGAGCTCCACACGACCCCCTGTACTAACTATCCTATGGTTATATTTTAAGCTCATAGCTTTTTCTACCATAATATACTATTGACTATTAAAGACGTAAAATTTGTCGGTAGGTCGGATAACTCCGATCTCAATAGTCAATAGTATATTATGGTAAAAACGCTATGAGCTTAAAATATAACCATAGGATAGTTAGTACAGGGGGTCGCGTGGAGCTCAGCGGGTTCGGCGTCGTTTGCAAAGTTCCGTAAAGGGTGGGGTTATATGTATCATAACAGTCAATACAGGGGAGATAAATCGGCGTAGTTCCGTATATATGTATATGGAAAGGAACATGAAACTGCGTGCAGTAACGGGCAGAAGGAAAGGCGAAAATCCATTAAACATGTTGAGAAAAATAGAGATAAGCGGTAAGTCGCTCTTTGAAAATGAATAGTGATGGGGTTACAACAAAAACTGGTAGATCATTCCAAAAACGAGGGGTACGGACAGAAAAGAAAAATTTACGGCAGTTCAACCGACTGGGCTGGTGGGCTAGCTTGAAAACATGTCCCCGGGTTCCGGAACTGAGTGCCATCAAAAGCAGTCCATGGCATGGATGTTTGTTCTCCTTAAGGATCTGAAAAACCCATATCAGATCCCGTCGAATGCGACGGTAACTCTTTGGGAACACGTTGAGTTGCTGGAGGCAGTCGTTATTGTTCAGCAAACTGAGTCCTTTGACGAGCTTTATGAATCTCCGTGGAGCCTGCTCTAGGACATGATGATCACGCGTTAGCCATAGAGACCAAACGGATATCGCATATTCGAAATGGGGTCTGATCTACGCGTGTAGGAGTGACGAAAAGAGGTGGTGGACAAAAGACCCGAAGACCCATTTTGAGGAGCCCTACGTTGTGATTGGCGACTGAGGATGCGAGGGAACATTGAGCCCTTGGGTAATCCGCACTGCATTGAAAAACAATTGGAATGCGATTGTCTGACGGGAACCGAAGTGTCCTGGCGCGGAGGCATTCGGCTAACCAATACAAGAGTGGGTTACCAATTCCAAGTAGGCCAAGCTTTTGCAGTAAAATAGCGTGGTTAACACGGTCAAAAGCTTTGGAGAAATCCATGTATATAACAGCAACACCATAGGCTGCATCGACAGCTTTGGTCCAGCTGTCCCGCACCCAGAGCAAGTTAGTTGTACAGTAGTGTCCGCGGCGAAACCCATGGTGTTCGACAGCGACTGCATTCGTGTTCTCCATAAAAGCCATCACATCGTCGGATGTAATCGTTCCATTACTTTGGAAAGCACAGAGAGCAGTGACTGGGTAGTAATCCGCAGGATCACTGCAATTTTCATATTTATAGATTGAGGTAATGATACCCTGTTTCCAATTTTCGGGAACATGGGAGGTATCGAACAAACGTTGGAAGTACATGGAAAGTGGTTCACAAAGTTGCGCAGCAACCGCACGCATTTTTTCGGTGATCCGGTCTACTCCCAGTGATGAATTTTTACGGAGCTGCATGATCTTCTTAAATACGTGTTCAGCGGTGAACAGAATATTAGAAAGTCTAGGTTGGGGCGGGGTAATATTCAATGCAGATGGTAACAGTTTGAAGTGTGCCTGGAGCCGCCTTGTTAAATTTAAAATTATTTTGAGTTGCAAACTTTATAAGGAGTGTATTATTCTATGAACAATTATCACGAGCTTGGTCTATTCTACCCAACACAACTAGGGAAGCGAAAGAATATTACAACCGAGAAAAAAACAAAATCCCCGCCTGTTTT
>JACCGJ010000534.1:0-13767 GCA_013407085.1 Atriophallophorus winterbourni | reverse complement strand
TTCAAAAGCTTCCTTCAAGAAATAATGACTTGCACCCCTCTTTACAACCATGTGCAACAACAAACGCGATTTCGATCTGAACAAACCCCAACTAGCATGGACATCATACTTACAAACGAAGAACTCATGATAGAATCTGTTTCCTATACAGCTCAACTCGTATCCGCGATTGTGAGGAAGCTAGTAGAAATAGTGTGAAAGAACGCGATCAATTTACAGACAGACATCCGAGTTTCCGAATAGAATGCATGTATGAATTAAATCACAAGCTTGATCAATTGAGCATAGTAATGGCTGTACAGTAGTATACTATGGTATGGTATGAAAGCATAAGCCTGATCCAGGCAAAGTGCCGCACAGTCAGAGACTGTCCAAAGGTTGTCATAGCCGGGGGTGGCAGTGGGGATAAGCTCCCACTGTTTATAAAATGCTCCCATATGGCACGCGTTTCAACTAGCCTCTGACAACCAAGTCCAGCTTCTGGCCTGCAAGAGTGGCTCCCCGAGCCCGGCGGAACTGCTTCTACCAACAGGAGAAGGGGCGAAGGCGAGTGACTGGCGCCTGAAAACCAGTTTGCTTCGATTAGATGGAGCTCGTTAGCCTGGGAGGGCATTTCATCTAAGGGAAGGAAAACCCTGATTTTAGACCTCCGCTGCCTTGCGGGATACCCGATCGCGGGAAAGGCTTCGGGAGAAAACCCTGAGGAAAAACCTGGAGCAGAGTCTGGTAGACCACCTCTTTCTGGCAACTCCCTGCTGCCTCGCAGGTCGCACTTGGTAGTGCTGGGGACGCCGCTTTGTACCCAAATTCCCAAGAACCTTCATTGAAGCCGACTCATCCTCCAGGAGGAGATAGTCGCACAAAAGTAAAAGTAAAGTAAGTAACAGTCAGAGACTGCGCGTGAGCTAAGATACGGCCAGGTTGCCCAGGCCTAGAAAGATATGAGGGGGGAATAGAAATCGTAGTGCACGATTGCACATCCGTACAGCACAATTGTACATCCGTGCCGTATGCATCTGGTAACTAGAGCATGAATTTAGCCAACACCAGATTAACCGTAAGATAGTTCCTCATTAATGACAGTGATGGGCTGAACCAATCTAGACATTCATTTCCGAAAGCATTCAGTATCAGAACTCAAAATTAGAAATAATCGAGCATACTTAATTTACGCTCTTCAGTCAACACCCAATTAAAAATGGGAGACTTTAAAAATTAGGTATTCTAACATTACGAATTCACAAACTTGAAGTGAAAGTGTCAGTAGCACTAACTGATTATACATTGAAAATACTGAGAAGATAAATCGACCAGGGACCGTCATTATTCGACCAAGAGATCTCTCAAAGGCAACAGACTCGGAAAAGCATCAGTTAAAGGGTAACTTTAAAATGATACATGATACTTGATGAATTTGGATGCTATACAGTAGATAATCAAAACTTATCGACACCGAAAACTGACAGACAGGATCCAGCAACACAACCACATATTTTTAATGAATAGAAATCTTGAGCTTCATGAGTACAAGATCAAAACACATGTAATGCTGACTAGATCGACACCGATGAACTAACCTGCATTCCCGTTGTCAGATGTTGAGCCAATTTAACTTTGGCGAAATTTCCTTTTCCAATCGTTCGAATCAAACTGTATCGGCCAACATGAGGTCGTTCTTTCCACAACGGCCTACTCGCCGTTTTGCCAGAGACCGGTGCTTTTCCATTTGTCTTTTGCCCGACGTTAGCAGCATCTATTCCACAGTAGAGCGTATTGTTCTGGATAAATGTGGGAGGTATGGTGGTTGGCACGGTGCTTTGAGCATACGGAGACACGGTTGATACCGCAGGGGCTTGGGATGAGTTTGGCCAGTAGTGAACATTAGGAGAATGCACCGAAAAGGACATGACATCTGCTTGTCCATTATGCTGTTGGCTGTTACGAGCGGAAGTTAGTCTACTGTCATCCACACGAGGAGTCATTGGAGAGTTGTTTGCAAAACGATTGGAAGATGGACTGTGATTATTCGCATCATGTAAGACAAGACGGGCACGAGGTGTGGGATTTGGATGGTTGTTGGGTTGGTTGGTGCCGGTTTTGTAATAATAGGGGCGCATGGATGTCGGTTTCGGAGAAGATGACTGAGGAAATACGGAATTGGGACCTGTGTAACAGGCAGTTTGTGCACTAGAGGGCATGATTTGAATCACAGCTCTGGAACGACATATATTCACAGAATGAGGTAAATCCGAGTGAGGGAATTCGAATAATCAGGTGCAGAAACTACATCCATAAATCAAGAGGTAAGCAGTTGTGCATTGCTGAAATTATTAAAAAATGTAGGCCATGAGCACCAGGAAAAAATTACTGAAGTATGTATGATGGTGTGAAAGCCTGATCCAGGCAAAGTGCCGCAGTCCGAGACTGCACGTGTGCTAAGATACTGTCAGGTGGCCCAGACCTAGACAGATATGAGGGAGGGGGAATAGAAATTACTGAAGTGCCATATTGCGTCTAGCAATTATGAAAAGAATACCAGGGAATACCTTCGGGTATGAACACCTATTTCCGAAATTGCTTCTTATATAGCCTCTGACAGACAAGTCCAGATTCAGGCCAGTATACATGGTCTTATGTGACTTGACGGAGTAATGGGCGAAGATGAGTGACTGGTATCTCAAATTGAATATACACGAATGCGCAAGTCATACCGTGCTAAATTGATTATCCAACGGTATTGAGCTGCATGCGGAAACACGCTGGAGTCGCACTGCCTTTCTCACTTTGATCTGTTTAAACCAGGGCAACATGACAGCACCTTAACTCACACGCAGATTCTAGGTGTACGGTACTTTGCTCGAACGAAGTTTGAAGTTGTACTCAGCTTCGTCACGGGAACTCCTACGATGACATTAATGTCCATACGTATAAGCCTAGCTTTTCATTGAGTTTCAATTTTGTCATGGAGAGAGAACACTTGCTGCATGGACAACAGCTAGTTATCCATGTTGATCTGTCCTGGCATTCATCTCAGCTCAAGTTGCGTAGACTTCAGTTGGAGGCGCTACGTTCGACGGTGTGAGAGATGTTCAAATCTCGTCGGGCAGCTATCGCGCACATCAAGCATGGCACATTCTAGTCACTAAGGTGCCGTCTCACCACGGTTTGCTACCCGCATTAGGCGCAAGTGGATTAGGAACCAGTGAAAATCATTGTCAACACAAAAAGCTCACTAGGTCGGGACCAAGCTATCTGGATTTTGTGATGGCGTCCTGAACATAAGAGTGTTGAAAAAGGAGCTGCCATTAAAAATGAGTTACAAAAACCTGAAAGTAGTCATGGCTGCAATGCAAGAGACGCAGATACGAGCCACTAGTATGCTAAAGAAAACAAATAACACATTTTTGAAAAGGACGGGCCTCTGATGAGCATCGATTGCACGGAGTTGTTTGCCGTGAAAAATATTTTCATCATCATGTAAAGCAGCAGAAGCGTAAAATGAAAACGGGTTGAGAAAAATATGCAAATATGCAAAAACATAGCCAGTTCTTGTAGTTTCACTGCTTGTGATTTTCTTTTTTAAATAGGATACAATGATATAGGATAAAAATCATGAAATCAGTCCAGATGTTGCGACTCAGGTGGCTCAAGAAGAAATTTCGGTACCTCAATCGATCCCCCGGAAGATTAAAGTCTTTAACAATTAGAAACGGGTTGTATTGCCCTTACAGTACTTTCAATGTCTCTCAGTAATTGATCGTCCAGTGGTGAAGCAGCCGGGCTTCTATAAACACATGCAGTCAGTGTAACACTATCATCCCAGGCACGCTTTTTCGGTTTCTTCAAAGGTCCCCTCGATTTCCACCCCCATGAAATCTCCCACTCCCAAGACACATGTACCCCATCAACATTATTGCCATTTTTTACCACACCTACCGCATATTTTACAAATTCACTCGTTCGTCACAACGGTAAGTTTTTATTCGGCGCCCTTTGCATTTTCGTCAAAACCCCGTTAACTCGCTGCCAGTTTTATTACTCTTCCAGATCCCAGCATCGGAAGTCCGAATGCACGCGGTTTCAACTGAACCTTCCCCGGCGGATGTGGTGGGTAGCTGTTTCCCGGGTTGACGCCATACCTGTCAAAATACCACAAAAATCCATTGCTAAATGCGAATGTAGCCCGATATAAGGC
This sequence comes from Atriophallophorus winterbourni, assembly GCA_013407085.1. Taxonomy (NCBI): domain Eukaryota; kingdom Metazoa; phylum Platyhelminthes; class Trematoda; order Plagiorchiida; family Microphallidae; genus Atriophallophorus; species Atriophallophorus winterbourni. The sequence goes on along the minus strand of JACCGJ010000534.1, from coordinate 9,572 downwards.
CTTGGAAGCTAAAACATTTCCGTTTGCTTTTTCTACCCCTTCGGTTTGTACAAGCTCTTAGCTCATAATACAGTAATAAACTATCGAAATATTGAACTATTTATCATAATTGCCACACCTCCGGTATCAGTATCACAGGACGATATTGAACAAGTCGAAACGAGCGTGCTTGAAAACACGCCACAACTAGGATTGATTAATAGGGAGCACAGGCTTGTTTCTGTGAATGGAAGATGAGAGAAGTCTCATCACTGAAAGGTGAGTGAATTAATGTATGCTCAATCAAATGAAACGATGATGGATAGCAGTTAATTTCGACAAAAAACGAAAAATTGGAAAAGAAACGCTTTTTGTGTATTTAAAAAAAGATTTTCATAATATTTTTGCTGTTTTTTGACAGTAAATATGTAGGGATTGAATTCTAACGGAAAGAGCACTTGCCAGTTCTTCCAGGCTATGTTTGAGCGCATTTACTGAAGCTGCCGAGACTAGTTCTGCGGGGGTGAGTTCCACACGTTCACTACACGGATGTTAAAGAATTGCGTTCTGGATTCCGCCTGGTGAGCTGTTTACTTAGCTTGAGAATGTGCCCTCGTGTACCAACCAGAGGAGAGAACCGAAAGAAGTCATCGAATTCGAGAGGAAAGGTTTTCATTCAAAAATCTTGGTCCTGTACCTTTTTCAGCTGCACTATATCCTTCTGGTAATAAGGTCTCCAAGCTTGAAAAGCGTATTCTAGATGCCGCCTTACTATTGCCTTGTAGATGGGTAACACACCTTAGCATTTCTGCATTTGAGGGTTAAACGTAGTCGAAAATGTTCCCTCCTGGCTCTTTAAGTCGCACCAGCCCACTCGAATATGCGGTATCCGTTTGGTCTCCATGGCTAAAGCGTGATCATTACGTCGAAGAGTAGGCTCGACAAAGATTCAAACAGCTCGTCACAATACTCAGTTTTCTGAACTATGAAAACCGCCTCCAGCAACTCAACGTGTTCCCGATGAGTTACCGTCGCATCCGAGGGGATCTTATATGGGATTTCCAGATCTTTAAGGAGAACAAACATCCGTGTCATTGACTGCTTTTGATGTCCACCAGTTCCGGAACCCTGGGACATGCCTTCAAGCTAGCTCATCAGCCCAGTCGGTTGAACTACCTTAATTTTTTCTTTACTGTCCGTACTCAGTGTATGTGGAATGATCTACCAGTTTTTGTCGTAACCTCCCCATCACTCTTCATTTTTGAAGAGCGACTTACTGCTTATTTCTATTTTTCTCAACATGTTTAATGGATTTTCGCTTTTCCTTCAACCCGATACTGCACCCACTTTCATGTTCCTTTCCAGATACATATATACGGAACTACGCCGATTCATCTCCCCTGTATTGACTGTTATGATACATATAACCCCACCCTTTACGGAACTTTGCAAACGACGCCGAACCCGCTGAGCTCCACACGACCCCCTGTACTAACTATCCTATGGTTATATTTTAAGCTCATAGCTTTTTCTACCATAATATACTATTGACTATTGGCGATCGGAGTTATCAGACCTACTGACAAAAATTTTATGTTATCAATAGCAATAGTATCTGATGGTGGAAAAGGAAAAAAGCTATGAGCTTAAAAGCAACCATAGGATAGTCAAATACATGGGTCGTTAGGGTGGGAGTAAGCGGTTGGGCCGTCGTTTGCCAAGTGCCGTAAAGGGGGGGGTTATTATGTATCATAACAGTCAATACAGGGAGATTAATCGGCCCGTAGCTTCCGTATATATGTATTGGACAGGAACATGAAAGTGGGTGCAGTATCGGGCAGCAGGAAAAGTGAAAATCCATTAAACTTGTTGAGAAAAAGAGATAAGCGGTAAGTCGCTCTTTAAAAATGGAGAGCGATGAGGAGGTTACGACAAAACTGGTAGATCATACCAAACACGCGGAGTACGGACAGAAAAGTAAAATTTACGGCAGTTCAACCGACTGGGCTGGTGAGCTAGCTTGAAGACATGTCCCCGGGTTCCGGAAGTGGGTTTTATCAAAAGCAGTTCATAGCAGGGGTATTTGTTCTCCTTGAGGATCCGGAAAACTAGTATCAGATTCCCTAGGATGCGACAGTAACTCATTGGGAATACGTTGAGTTGCTGGAGGCGGTCTTCACAGTTCAGAAAACTGAGTCTTTTGACGAGCTTTCGAATCTCAGTTAGCGTTGCTCTAGGACGTGATTGATCCCGCTGTTAGACATGGATACCAAAAGGATACAGCATATCGAGGTGGGGTCTGATGTACGCGTGTTTTAGGCAGCGAGGAAAAAGAAGCAGTGGACCAAAAACCCGAAGGACCATTTTGTGGAGCCCTACGTTGTGATTGGCGACTGAGGATGCGAGGGAACATTGAGCCATTGGCTAATCCGCATTGTATTGAAAAACAATCAGAATGCGATTGTCTGACGGGAACCGAAGTGTCCTGTAGCGGAGGCATTCGGCTAATCAAGACAAGAGTGGGTTACTAATTTCAAGTAGGCCAAGCTTTTGCAGTAAAATAGCGTGGTTAACACGGTCAAAAGCTTTGGAGAAATTCAGGTATATAACAGCAACACCATAGCCTGCATCGACAGCTTTGGTCCAGCTGTCCCGCGCCAAAAGCAAGTTTGTTGTACATGAGTGTCCGCGGCGAAAACCATGTTGTTCGACAGCGACAGCATTCGTGTTCATAAAAGCCATCAAATCGTCGGATGTAATCGTTCCATTACTTTGGAAAGCACAGGAGCAGTGACTGGGCGGTAATTCGCAGGATCACTGCAATTTCCATATTTATAGATTGAGGTAATGATACCCTGCTTCCAATTTTCGGGAACATGGGAGGTATCGAACAAACGTTGGAAGTACATGGAAAGTGGTTCACAAAGTTGCGCAGCAACCGCACGCATTTTTTCGGTAATCCGGTCTACTCCCAGTGATGAATTTTTACGTAGCTGCATGATCTTCTTATATATGCGTTGAGCGGTGAACAAAATAGTAGAAAGTCTAGGTTGGGGCGGTGTGATATTCAATTCAATAGTTCAATAGTGTATTACGGTATAAAAAGCTAAGAGCTTGTACAAACCGCAGGATAGAGCGGTGGGTCGAAAAAGCAAAGAGAGAAATGTTTGAGTTTCCAAGGCCTTATAGCGGGCCTCATTCGCGTTTAGCCTGCACCATCAATGGATTTTTGTGGCATTTGGACAGGTAGGGCGTCAACCCGGGACACAGCTACCCACCACATCCTTCGGAACAGGGTCAGTTGAAACTGCGTGTATACGGACTTCCGATACTGGGATCTGGAAGAGCAATGAAACTGACAAAGAGTTAGCGGGGTTGTGAGGAAAATGCAAATGGCACAGAAAGAGAACTTACCGTTGCCACGAGCTAGTGAGTTTTGGGGGAAAAATGCGGTAGGGTTCGTAAAAAAATTAAAATAGTGTTTACGGGGTACTTGTATCTTGGAAGTGGGAGATTTCATGGAGGTGAGAATCGAGGAGACCTTTGAATGAACCGAGAGAAGCGACCTCAAAAAGCGTGCCTGGAAGAGTGTTCCACTGACTGCATACTCTCACAGAGAAAAAAGCTGTGTCGACATTCAAGCCTCTCTGTTGATGTAACAGTTTGAGCTCATGTCCTCGGAGGTTAGTGCTTGGAGAGGGAACGAATAGGGAGTTGCATGGATGGGAGGGGTCAGTCAAGATCCGGTGGGTAAGTAACATGTCACCGCGGTGAAGACGGTAGGTAACGGAGAATATATCTAAACTGCGTAACCTTTCCTCGTAAGACATGTTGTGCATACCACGGACAAGCTTTGCCGCACGTCTCTGGGCTTTTTCGAGAAGGGACACGTCTTTGCATAGCCAAGGCTGCCAAGCCCGCACTGCGTATTCCAAGTGATGACGGATGTAGACATTCAGCAGTGTCGGGAAGAGAAACCGGTCAAACCTGCCTAAAGCGCGGCGAAGTAAGCCAGTGTTGCGATTTGCTACTGCTGCGGCTCGTTCGCATTGCGTAGTGCAACCGAGATCGTGCTGGATGATGATACCGAGATCCTTTTCTTGTCGAACACTGAAGTACTGTTGAGCCCAAACTGTAAGCGACCGGATCGAGTGTGGGATGGGGAGAACGCATATACGTGGAGGTTTAAATGGGAGATGTTTTCCTCAAAGACCAGCTGGTAAACGATCTAAGTCATCTTGGTAGGACGTGTGAATCCCTTGGCGATTTTTGATCGTAGCGCCAGTTTTGACATCGCCGAAAATAGGAAGGGGGACGGCGACGATTACAAGTTTTGGCCAATATCATTGATGAAAATGATGAAGAGTGGGAACCAAGAACGGAGCCTGGTGGCAGACCGCACTCTTGATTGGGAAAAAAAAAACAAAAAAAAGCGGGCAGAATAGCAGTCACGCACAAGAACACAGAGGGAGGGAGCCGGGGTGCGAAGAAAAAAAGAAAAAAGTAGAGAATAAGTACTGATCCGGGGACAATAAGGACGATCCAACGACGCAGGCAGCGAGTTTAAATAGAAGAATGCACTGGTCGACGCGGTCGAATTCCTTCTAGAAATCCAGAAATACTGCATTAACACCAATACCTTTGTCCACAGATTTTGTCCAGGCATCCCGTGCGAGAAGCAAGTTGGAAGTGCGTGAACGGTTGGCGCGAAAGCCGTGTTGTTGTGTGAGTAAAAGTCGATTTGTTTCCAGATGTGAAACAAGGTGGTCAGAGATTATGCTTTCCATGACTTTAGAAATGACTGACAACAGCACAATGGGCACGATAATATTGCGGGTTCCGGACCGGATTACAGCCTTTAAATGGCGTGATAACACCTTCTTTCCAAGCTGGGGGGGACAGTGGCGAGGAAAGTCCAATACAACGTGGAAAACGTGGCAAGTAGATTCGATATGTGCAAATGCGGCTACTTTAAGGATCAGGGTGGATTGCCGTCGAGAGTCCTGGTGAAGATGTATTGCCGTTAGACATGAAATTTCTGGTAATGAACATGTTGGAGGGTGAGTTTGCATCATGAACTGCGCTTGGATAACCACGTCTCAGTAACGGCTATTAGGTACCTGAGCACAGGGAATGGCGGGGAACGGAGTTCCGGGAGTTTGTTCAGGAACCAGCGCATTGGTAACAGCATGAAAGGCTGCGTGATTGTAGAGTATGCAGTGTGGTGATAGGGTGTTGCAGTTACTTACGCCGATCACAATGAAACCGGCTGCGGGGGACGTTTTTGAAGCGTCGTGTGAAGTTCGTCAGAAGGCTGATTTGTGCGGGGTATTGACTGATCGGTTGCGGACGAGGTCTTGGTTTGTCAACTGCGGAGCGAAGACGGACCTCTGTAGGTGCAAAGCGTTTGTTATCATACCACAAGCGCAAAGCAGTATTAACCATATCTTCGGATTTGGAAGGTAATTTTCAGAATACGAGGGGCATTACCCTTTGTAGCTGGAGGACGTTGGAAGGCGTTTCACGGCAGTCGTCAAAGTTCCGTGAATTTTGCTGAGTTCTGGATGTAGCGCCACTGAGAACAGTCGTGTAGAGTGTTCTTAGCTAGTCATCTTTCAAGTTCAGGCACACCGTGGACAAAAATGCTGCGTTTATAGTGTCGCCGATTCCAATCGTAGCCTTCTTGCTTTGCATCTCCTCTGAAAGGGTTTGTCGAACGCGCACCCGAAGGTTTTGCGAACGCAGGAATGCAGCTACCCAGGACAGCAATACGGGCGGAATACCTAGTGCCTGCAGCGTATTTAGCAATATCGCATGGTCAACTCAGCCAAACGCCTTAGCGAAATCTAAGTAAATGGCGTCCACACCCTGACCTTCATCAGCAGCTTTAGTCCAGCAGTCTGGCTAAAAGCAAATGAGTGGTACAAGAATGCCCTCTACGAAACGCATGCTGTTCTGCAGCGATAATATTGGAACTGTCTACAAGAGCCATAATTTCATTTGCAACAATAGCTTCCATCACCTTGGATAGCACTGAGAGGTGTGTGACTGGACGGTAATTTGCAGGATCACTACGGCTTCCACCTTTGAAAATGAGAGTCATGATACCTTCATTCAAACCAGTAGGGACTTCAGAGTTATCGCTTTGGAAATATGCGCAAGCGGTTCACAAAGTTTGTCGGCAACTGCGCACAATGCTTTCGGCGTGATACCCTATATACCTGGTGAGTAGTTTTTAGGAAAGTAATTTCCGAACGTACATTATGTAATAGTTGACAGTTAACATAAAACCATTTTCCATTTTTCAGCTTGCCATCGGCGCTTCTGTGATTCAACAATAAACTTCCATTTGCGAATCACATGTGCTTCCGTCTGAACCAGTCTGTTGTTTTTCCCGTGACTGGTATGGTATAAAGCACAAGCCTAATCTAGGCAAAATGCCGCACAGTCATAGCCGGGGGTGGCAGTGGGGATAAGCTCCCACACTTTATAAATTGCTCCCATATGGCGCGCGTCTCAAATAGCCTCTGACAACCAAGTCCAGCTTCTGGTCTGCATGAGCAGCTCCCCGAACCCGGCGGAACGGCTTCTACCATCAGGAGAAGGGGCGAGGGCGAGTCACTGGCGCCTGAAAACCAGTTTGCTTCGGGCAAATGGGGACGCGGCTTTGTACCCAAATTCCCAAGAATCTTCATTGAAGCCGACTCATCCTCCAGGAGGAGATAGTCGCATATAAGTAACAGTCAGAGACTGCACGTGGGCTAAGATACTGTCAGGTTGCCCTGGCCTAGACAGATATAAGGAAGAAAAAAGAACAGGAAATGGTAGTGAGACTCCAGCCTGTTCCAGCATGCAGCTCACTACCTCTGGCCAATCAATTTAGCATGATGTTAGCAGCACAGCACGAAGTACTGTACGATTGCACATCCCGTGACTATGAAGCATAACAGGAGTGAAGTCGAAGTTGCATGATTTTTTTATCGTGCTCTGTTAGCAGAAAACATAATACAAAATATTTTAGGAGATAGGGTCAAAAACAAAGGGAAAATTAAAGAGGGATTTTGGAAAATGGGCATGTAATGTGATCTTCCTGTACTGGTTGTAAATAAAGTGCTACCATGGAAACGAACTTTAAATGAAAGTTGGATGTTGACAAGTAAAGCATTTTTATTCATGGCGTTCCAGAACTAAATGACCATGATGCCAATAAAAACACCATTTACGACTTCGAGCAGTGGCGTTTCATACAACAACAAAGTAAAATCACTGACACTGACGATTGGTTTGAAACGATTACCTGTTTTTCCCAGCGTACTCAAAGTAACTTTTCAATCTGAATCCATTGTGAACGATATAATCGTTTTGCACCTTCTGAGATCCGCCAACGTTCTACCCTCGATAAAAAGCAAATCGACAAGCTCCCAAGCTATCCATTTTGAATGATATCGACTTAAGTGCAGCAAATTCTTGCAAATAAATTTGCACATAATTGGAATAAGATGTCTAACCTTGTGATTCAATCGAACTCCCTGCGGAGAATGTCAAAGTATAGGCCTCGATATGTACACTGGGCCACTGCAATGATCTGCATTGTGATCTCAACAAAATTTTGTTATACACAGCCGTTGCTCCCGATAAATGATCAGGTGTGTCATTGCGCCCCATGGATCTGTTCATGTTTAGATCATACATGAAAAAAGGAAAATATCTTTATTCGTTTAAACGAATTTTTAGCCGTAATCTCATTCGACCATTCGTTTATTAGCTGCCAGGTTAAGTGACGAGGAAAGCTTGCTGCGATGCATGGGAGTGAAAGCCGCAAGGAAGCAGGTTGGCTGATGATAACCCACTCGTCCACGAAGTTTGATTGAATGCACGTTTGCATACGCTCACTTTTTCATAGTTTCTGTCCATCCCTTTCCCCCCGAAAAAGTATGAAAGCACAAGTCTGATCAAGGCAACATGCCGGTGGCAATTCAATTTAGCACGGTTAGCCGCAGAGCAAACAAGTGTTGCACAGCTGCACCTCCGTGCACTCCCGTCTTAATGAGATTTAATGGGATTAATGTATTCGTTACTTGCTAGCATTGTAAAGCTGTTTTTGATGATTATAAACAGTAGCGCGACGCAGTTTATTATTTGCTGTTTACGCCCTGTTACAAACCGACATGATGAACACGCTTTGCGCGATGCTTAAATCGAAAATAATTGAAATTTCAGCTTTTTATTAATGTTTAATTTGAAAAAACATGGTACATAATTACACAATATCAGCGAGGTAAATGTTTTCTCAATTGGTCAATAACCACATCCTTTTGACAGATATAACTGTAGACAAATGGGATGAATGATCGTTGATATAGTGACTTTCGAAATGATAAGTTTTACCATCATGTCAAATCTCTTTGGCTCAGGATAACGTAACAATATCTCAGCCCACCTACAGTCTTACTGTGCGGTACTTTTCGTGGCGACAGACTTGCTACGCATCCCGACAATTAAGAAGAGATTGAATGCGTACGATCTTGATCAAATGTCGGGATACTACAAGTGTTGTTTTGATCTGCACGTGATTTTCAAAATTTTCGGCAGCGTTCCAAACTGTATATTTAGCAACCAGAATGTATCTGACGGGCCACTTGCGCTCTTCTAGTTCAAGACAAGTCCTCGTCTTCTATCATTCGGATGTTTTACCCGCTAGCATGCTGAGACTGAGCCTTGACTTGATGCGATGGTTTTTGTATGAATGTGCAATTTTGATTTACTGATGCACTGAACAGATAACGTCGTGATAAATTGATTGCCAATAGCAATGAGCTGCATTCCAGAACACGCTGTATTTTCAGTATCACCGTTTTTCTTGTCTATTTGTCTAGGTTCAGCAAACTTGACTTTATATGAGTCCATGTGTGGTTCATAGTTGCGCGACAATTGGCCTAATTCCAGGCTTGCATTAGATTTCACTTTCAGGCCATGTTTCCTTGCTGGATGCCAAAGACATAGTTCTCTGTCCAGAAAAGTGCCATGTAAGGTGATGTACCACGTTAGTTTCAATTATCACCATGCCTTTCAAGTATTACCTGAAAAACATCCATATATCACAAAAGCACAGTTGAATTTTCTAAAAATAAACCGAGAATCAGAGGCTTAACATGACAAGCCGATACAAACTTGGTTCAAGGGCCTCCGTAGCTAAAAACGTTAAAACAACAGTCAAGTGTAACGAGAGTCAGAGATGATCAGAACACAAACGAACGTTGAGAAGATAACGCCTGATTAAAAGGCTTTAATCAACTAGAGAACTCGAGTATGAGCTATAACAAAAGGAAAAAAATTTAGACGTGTAATACGGTAAAATAAGCGTGTGTACACAATAAAAGGAATGTCAAAACAACACGACATCAAGCAGCTTGGGGGATCCATAACTAAAGAACTCTCAGCAAGCACTATGACAACGTCCCATTGGCAACCTACGATCCTTCTTGATTTTAACGTTACCTTCGCCTTGTTTATACGCATGACATAAAACGTGTCAAAAAATATAAGCAATAATACTTTGGACACTTTTGAAAAATGATATAATGTTTATCCAT
>JACCGJ010000532.1:16384-26415 GCA_013407085.1 Atriophallophorus winterbourni | reverse complement strand
GATGTCACGGAGACCTAAGTTATACATGTTACGGTTATATCAGAATTATTGTCTGTCTCCCGTTTTTCAAACACGTTACTATTAATACAACTTCACAAGTAGGTAAGTCTACATTTACATGTTCCTCATGGTCAAAATGGCTGGTTTTGCTACATCCTTTAACGTAAGTTGTAATTGGAAATTGCAAAGTGCATACAAGGAGATGGTAGAATACTACATCGACTTTTTAAATTTTCTTGAGCATCCGTGTAAGGATCGAAGAGAGAAACTACTTCGTTAGTATTGGCAAAATCTATATCATGGCCTATCTGAGTGTCAATTATCAATATGTCTGCGTCACATGCCAACATTGTAATGTCAATGTCAATTTAACAAATGGAAATATTGGTATCCCTATCTTACAATATTTACCTAAAGAAAGATGGATGACAGGCTATTTACACTAAAGAATAAGTCCCTATAAGCCGAATCGAGTTCATTCTTAAAATAGCACCATCGTAGGCTTCTTCTAATTGTGGAAGGTGAATATATGATCGACACATCCTTTACCCACAACTAACTCCCACCTGCTCTTCCGTCGCGCTGAGACTGGCCGTCGCTCTGAGACTGGACCTTAACGTGGTGCGATGGTTTGTGCACCTTCATGACCCATTGAGCTATACTGGGTGGTGCCTTTTGGTGCCAGCAGAGCTACTCATACCAGGAAGGTCGATGGATAGAGGTCAGACAAAATCAGTCTCAAGCCACTGCCTTGTGGTTCAGGCTTTTTAGCCAAAGGCTCCGGGTGGGGCCCCCTAAGCTAACCCCCTACTTCGGCCTGGGCAACCGGGTAGTATCATGCCCACAAGCAATTATGAAAATAAAGGTAAAAATGACAGATCCCGTGCTTTCACGCTCTCTGCTCTCAAGCTCTTTGCTCTCTGCTCAAAATGCTTTACATGATCTCACACTGCATGCAAACTTTTTTAATAACTGTTTTCCGTTTTGTGGTTCTTTGGTTAGCCCTGACAGAAGTGCAGCTTGTTCATCGAGGTTTCCAAATTCAGCTACTTCGAATATTTTGCCTGCTTCGAATGCCTCCAGAGCGTTCTTCCGCCCACGCGTACCATTCAACTTAGCTGCGTTTAATGTACGGACTTTAGCTAGCATCGGACAGCAGGCAGCCTTGGCTCGCACGCTTGATAGCCTCGACGTCGATGTGTGCTGTTTGTCGGAAACACGCATACATAACTCTAGCTCAGTTACACGATTGTCTAACCCTTCTAACTTACGTAAGTCACACTATCTACGTTTGTCCACTGATGACGATGCCATGGTATCTGGTCAAGCTGGTGTCGGAATCGTCTTGCGTGAGCGAGCTGAGGTCGCACTGTTAGACTGGATCCCAGTCGACAGTCGCCTTTGTGCAGTAAGACTACAGGGTTCGTGCAAAAAAGGCCGATTTCGCAACCAATACCGCGACCTGTTTGTGGTTGCTGCCTATGCACCGACTAACTGTAGCTCTGAACGTGACAAGGATGAGTTTTATGGAAGATTACAAGAACTCATTAGACTTGCATCGAGGAGTGACATCGTTGTTCTAGCTGGAGACATGAATGCACGTGTAGGCCGTCTATCTTTAAACGAGCATTTCGTGGGTGGACGGTTTGGTCTCGATTGTCATCGTAATGACAACGGCGAAAGATTGCTTAACTTTTGCTCAGAGCACAGACTGTACCTTGCCAGCACTAACTTCCGCCATTCGAAGCGCCACTGCTCCACTTGGAGATCTCCATCGGCGGCCTTGTTCACGCAAATTGACCATATTGCTATCAGCTACTCCTGGCGAGGGGGTGTGCAAGATTGCCGCTCCTACTGGGGCACCTGTCTAGAGTCCGATCATGCGTTAGTCTGTGCTAAGCTCTCGATGCGTTTTGGTGGGAAACGTAGAAATGTTGCAAGGCAGTTGAATGTTGCTAGGCTTAACGATCTCCCGGTTCTCCGAGGGTTTCAGGCCAATTTGAGTCTGCATCTGTCTACAGTTCCCCAAAATAGTATCGATGACCAATGGAGTGGGATTCAAACCTCCTTGGAAACAGCCGCGTTGGATAGTTGTGGGTTGACTTCCCGTGTAGCTCAGCACTGGGTTTCTGCGAATTCTCTCCAATTAATGGACCAACGTCGGTTGCTTTCTGCTGATAGCATACATGATGCGTCACGAAGGCTTATTAAACGTAAACTGGTTGCCAGTTTGAGAACCGACAGGGAAAGTTGGTGGAGTTCTAAGGCTACGGAAATGGAATCTGCGGCAGCTGTAGGCAATTTCAGAAAATTGTTCCAACTCATCAGAACAACTGGAAGCGGGCGACCAGGCATCAGTGAGTTGATACGTGAAGCAGATGGTTTGCCAGTTTTTAACATGCACAGACGCATGGAGCGATGGGCAGAACATTTTGAAGCACAGTTTAACTGGCCTTCTGCACCCACTGATTTCGAGAATACGGAACACTGTACCCCATGGTCGATTTCTCTTGAGGCTCCGACTCAATCAGAGATTTACAGTGTAGTCCGGAGCCTTAAGCGCCATCGGGCATCAGGTGCTGATGCTTTGCTTCCGTCATTGTTCAAAGATGGCGGTTCCGCTTTAGTTCGCGAACTTCAAGCGCTGTTCGCCAACATATGGGCTGAGGAACGCGTTCCGATCCCTTGGAGAGAATCAGTAATTGCTCCGATTTTCAAAAAGGGACGGCACGATTCCTGTGAAAATCATCGGGGTATCGGTCTCATTTCAGTAGCTCCTAAAATACTGGCGTCCATTCTGCTTCACCGATTGAGTACCAAACGGGAAGAGCAAATCCGTGAGGAGCAAACTGGGTTTCGTGCCGGCCGAGGGTGCATAGATCAAATTTTCACACTCCGTCAGTTACTGGAGCAACGCCACACTTTTCGTAAACCAACTATCGTGGTATTCCTTGACATCCGAGCGGCATTCGATTCAATCGATCGTGAAAGTCTTTGGAACTGTCTACTGAGACATGGAGTGCCCGAGAAGTATGTTTGGATCTTGAAAGCATTATATTGCCAAACTTCGGGCAGGGTTCGAGCGTACGGACAATTGTCGTCCTCGTTCAATATCTCCAGCGGGGTGCGGCAGGGCTGCCCTATCTCGCCGTTCCTTTTTAACTTCGCGATCGACGATGTCCTGAGAAAAGCTTTAGCTGGCCTGGTGGGCACAGGTGTTGAACTTCTGCCGGGTGAGCGCGCGACCGATCTAGAGTATGCCGATGACATCGCACTTCTGGGAGATGACCCTCATATAATGCAACAAGCCCTGGACCGCCTGGCACTTGAAGCTTCAAGGTATGGCATGTGCTTTGCGCCTAACAAGTGTAAAACACTTACCCAGGATTGGAGCGGCTCTCTTCCAAACCTAACTGTGTGCGATGTCAATCTTGAATTGGTCGACAGCTTTGTTTACCTTGGCAGTTGTATCTCCGCTGGAGGTTGTGTCGAGGACGAGATCTCACATCGTGTTCGCAAAGCGGGTGCAGCGTTTGCTAACCTTCGCCACCTGTGGCGTCGACGCGATGTTTCACTCCATACTAAAGGCCGAGTGTACAACGCAGTGGTGCGTGCTACACTCTTTATGGCTGCGAAACCTGGTCTATCCGAGCGGAAGATGTCCGTCGGCTTTCTGTTTTTGATACCCGTTGCCTGCGTAGAATTGCTCGCATTCGGTGGCAGCATCGTGTTACAAATATAGATGTCTGCAAGCGGGTGTTAGGACCAGGTGGCCACGGACTGAGAGAAATGCTGATGCTTGCTCGCTTGCGATGGTTGGGACATGTATTAAGAATGCCTACTCACCGTTTACCGTACCGCGCCTTATTCGCAGAGCCTGACAGAAGCTGGGAGAAAAGATCGGGTGGCCAGTCCATGACGTGGCGCGTTGGGATGAAGAAACTCACCGTAGCGCTAGGCTCAGTTGGGCGTATTCGTTTGCCTGGGTGGGGTCCAAAAGCTCCACCTAATAGTTGGCTGGAAACCTTACGCGATATGGCTACAAACCGAAGTCAGTGGCGCCAGTGTATTTTATTATGTGTGTCATAATTTTTTTATTCGGTATTATTTTACATAAAAAAAACAAAAACAAAACAAAAAAACCCAAAAAATCGCATGCAGTGAAACTACAAAAACAAGCTGCTTTTTTGTGCATTTGCTTTTGCGTATTCCGCTTGCCTGCTTTCCCTTTCCACGCGCTTGCTTATCTGCTTTTCCTGCTTCATATTGCTTGGCACTTTGTCTGGCTCCAGACTTGTGCTTCATGATGATGATGATGCTCTTGACAGATATGTGATTCCCTATACAAGGCGAGGCACCGAAGGCAGATTGAAGCAAGTACCTTGGTATTGAAATTTGCAGGGTTCATTCCCCTTTGATCAGAGCATAAATTTCGCACACCTTTCTTGAAAATCAGTAAGACGAAATAGGTTTAAGTTCACATGCGATCCAGTGTGCTTGGTTCGAGGCTTGCAGTCTATATGTACATACGTTGGTAGCGACGTTGATTGGATACCACTCGCGTGCTTTATTCTGAGCTACATTGGCTACTTCGAGTGATGCAATAGTGTTTAAAAAACAACACAAAGCTGGGCAACTTGGCATAATCGGTGGAGTAGTCTGAGCCCACAGAAAGCGATGAGAGTAGTAAGACTGCAATACATTTCTAGCAAGACTGAAGCACCGCACAATTGCACGGGATAGGTTGTGCAATATATTATTAGAACATGAAATCACACCACAACACTATCCCATTTTCGAGTCTTAACTTCTACAACAACCTCATTCAAGGTCTCCGTTTTCCCACTACTGTCTTATCGCTTGAACTCAACATTTGGTTCACCACAATATTCAATATTCACAGTCGGATAATCTGTCATTGCCACAGCTCTGAAGCAATCTGAACGACTGTTCAGGGTTTTTCGACTTTCATGCCATGGTTTGATATCGTGACCTATTTACGGCCATCGCAACTACTTATGAATGACTTTATGGCCTCAGCACGTACACTCGTAAATTGTTAGCGAATCTATAGTCATCATCATCATGAAGCACAAGTCTGGAGCCAGACAATATGAAACAGAAAAAGCAGATAAGCAAGCGCGTGAAAAAAGAAAAAGCAGGCAAGCGGAATATGCAAGAGTAACTAATAATCAAAGTAATGTGTTGCTCACATCCCCATCCCTTACATTACTTTGGTCATCCACAAGCGCCTTGAAAGCTTTGAACAAGAATCACTTTGTGATTCTGTGTCTGAACATCGTGGTTCGTTGTACGAACCCTATATAACAATTGGCATACAAGTATAATCTTGTTTAACTAATAATCAGTTCACACGCTGTTCCTGCAATCAATTGGCCAATGAAAACTCCAATTCACCATGCTATTCGGTCTATCCCGAAATTATACTTACAATGAATACAAGATCTCTAATGTTCTTTGTCTCAATCGTTTATGAGGGTAGGCAATCAAACCAATATGAAATTATCGTTATTGACCTCATTGATGCTCTCAATGTGTTCACGTATATCAAAATATTTAATTTGGGCTTTTTTTTATAGAAAAATACACCTCTTCAGCATATCAGGCAAATTATCTTCGTGTTTATTATTGTCTATAGGTCAAGGAGTTGGCTACACTTTCACTCAAAGATCCAGTCCAAGTTTTTCTCAATCAAGCTACCGCAGTGGCTCAGCGTCTGCATCAGGAGTTCGTCCGTGTTCGACCACATCGTGAAGAAGACCGTCCGGCTATGCTAGCTGCCATGCTTTATCGAAGTTTCGCGCGTCGTTCGATTGTTTTCATGGCCACCAAAAAAGATTGTCATCGTATGCACGTCGTTCTCAGTCTGCTCGGTCTACGCTGTGCGGAATTACACGGAGACATGACACAACCACAACGCCTGGACGCTCTTCGACGTTTCACTCACACTACAGAATCACGATCCGAAAACGGAAAGAGCCAGAACGATGAAACGAAAAACACGTTATCCTTGGACAACGTTTCGTCAACCAATGTGCCACCGCCCGTCGATATTTTGCTAGCAACTGACTTGGCTGCTCGTGGTCTCGACATAGCTGGCGTTGAAACGGTCAGTCTCTTGATATTTCTTATCCGATAATTCTTCAGTCATTCTGACAGGGACGATCTTTTGTTTTAATTAATATGGCGTCGAGTTAAATGATCTCCAACAATTTTAATGTAAAGAGATGGTGTGGTTAACTATACTCAATCGGGGTTTGATCCCATTCCTCAAGGTGCAGTACTTTATGCTGTGCGGATAACACCGTGCTAAATTGATTGGCCAGAGGTATTGAGCTGCATGCTGAAACACGCTGGAGTCTCACTACGATTTCTATTCCCCCCCTCGTATCTGTCTAGGCCTGGGAAACCTGGCAGTATCTTAGCCCACGTGCAGTCTTTGACTGTGCGGCACTTTGCCTGGATCAGGCTTGTGCTTTCATACCATGCCATACCAAGGTAGAAGAGAAACTAATTAGGTTGTATCACTCAAAGCGAACTGTGCGATCACTCAGCGACCAGACAAACGCAGGGTATCGTGCTTGTCTTCTTTCGTAATAATTGATTACTTTGATTGCCTTTGTCTAGGTTGTGCAAGCACTTTAACTGTTCATTGTGTCGGCCATTAAGTGGTATTAATAGTGATAAAGTGTCGCACATGTTCTTTGCTTTCTACCGTATTCCTGTGACCTGATCGGTGACTGTGTATACTACCTACAGTGTTTGAAACTCTTGTAATGTGGTAAACAATATCTGTTCTCAAATTACATCATCATCACCAGATCCCGATTGGTGCGGAATTCGAAAAGGCCAAACCTCCACGTGACACAACTAACCAGATGCTCTAGAAATTAGCTAATATCTGTGCAATTCATCTTCTAGGCTTGAATTCCTACGTTAGGATCTCTCGGTGGTTAGTTACACATAACCGTGTCTGAAGCCCTTTCCAATGACCATTACATTATATGCGTCGCATTGGTATCTTTGCGCAACCGTGTATGCCTATCAATTGTAGCGATGAGAGGTAACCTGTTGAAATGGCAGCTACGCGAAAGCCATCTTGCTGATGTAGTTCCATTCATTCGTTGATGCTTGATTGTTTTTTGCATTTGCCATTTTATGTGTAACAAGTTGCGCTGATGGTCACTATTGGATAAGGTTGGTACAAAACCAACCTGTTCAATCACATGAGCCCAACTTCATGGGTAGATAGGGTTTAAGCTGTGATTAATAACAAAAAGCTCATTTGCATGCATTTCACAGCTCATACATCCTATCGAGTGCGTAGGGCTCAGTGATTGAAGAAGTTGAACAATGCATACGTAAAAATGCCGGTGTGCAATATATATATATATAATATATTCTATATATATATATAATTATATATATATATAATACAATCCATTTAAAAATGAAAAAGTGCCACCCGGCAATGCACGAGAAAGAAAGAAAAAAAGTACAATATGAGGGGGAATTTTTTTGTCCATTGTTCCACATGTCGATTTTTTCAATTTTTTTCACAAAGTTGAGGGGGGAACACAAAATAGAATGCACTCTCTCCACTGTTGCCGGTTCTCAGCCATCGTCGACAGCGTGTCAAGCCACAGACACTCACTATCCCTTGGACCCCACCCAGGAAGCCGCGTTCGTCCGACCCGAGCTAAACCCGACGTCAAGCGTTTTAAGGCCTTCTTCCAGGTCAGCGGTTGTCCACCTGAACACCGCCGCCAGCCTGGGCCAACCGACACACGCAGCGCGCGGAAGGGTAGGCGCTCAGGCTTCATTCTCAAGACATGCCCTAGCCAGCGGAGACGGGAACGGTCGATCAGGTCTCGTAGCATCAGGCTGTCCCCACCTAGAACACGGTGCCTCACTTCAACGTTGCTAGTGCGGTGTTGCCACCACACTCGTGCAAGCCTCCGTAAACATCGATGTTCAAACACCTCCAAGCGCCGGAGCTCCTCTGCGCGTACTGCCCAGCTCTCGCACCCGTAAAGCAAGACCGACCTGACTGAGGCCAGGTAAACTCTCCCCTTGAGTCTGAAACTCACGTCAGACCGCTTCCAGAGATGACCTAAACTAGTGAACGCGAAGCGAGCTCTCGCAATGCGAGAGCCGATCTCACTTTCCAGCCCTCCTCCCGCCGTGATGCAGCTACCAAGATAGGTGAACTGTTCCACACAGTCCAGACTGAGGTCATCGACCGTCAGAGTGGGCTGCAACCCCTCCCAATCTTGAAGAAGAACCTTACACTTAGTTGGAGCTAAGTGCAATCCGTACCTAGACGCCTCCAATGCTAGCTGGTTCAGGGCATTCTGTAGGAACACCGGATCATCACCAAGCAAAGCAATGTCATCGGCATAATCAAGGTCAGTGACACGGTTACCTGGAAGTAGCTCGATCCCACCCTCAGTGAAGCTACGGAGAGCATTCTGGAGGACATCCTCGATCGCAAAGTTGAACAAGAATGGGGACAGCGGACAGCCCTGGCGCACGCCACTGGTTGTGGGGAACGCCGGAGATAGGCTGCCGTAGACCCTGACCCTCCCTGAAGAATGAGAATAGAGCTCCTTCAAGATGGCGACATACTTAGGAGGGATGCCACTCCTAAGCAAGCAGTTCCAAAGAGTAGTTCTGTCCACCGAGTCGAACGCGGCCCGGATGTCCAGAAAAGCTACGATGGTTGGTCGCCGGTACAGGTGTCTGTGCTCTAATAACTGTCGCAGGACAAAAAGCTGATCCACGCATCCTCGCCCAGGGCGGAATCCAGCCTGTTCCTCACGGCAACGTAACTCCCGAATGGGCGATAGCCGACGAAGGAGGGTGGAAACCAGGAGTTTAGACGCGACAGGATTCAGGGATATCCCACGATGATTGGAACACAGATTCCGTGCGCCCTTCTTAAAGATTGGGATAACCGTCAATTCACCCCATGACGCCGGGACCCGCTCCTCAGCCCATACTTTGGTAAACAAATCACGTAACTCCGCTGCCACAAGATCACCTCCCTCCTTAAACAAAATCGGGTGGAGGTCGTCAGGACCAGGTGACTGGTGGCGCTTCAGTGCTCGATGTGCAATAGTGCAGCATTTCTCTACTCTGAATGTAGCATAGTGTCAAATTTATTTGCCAGAGGTACTGAGTTGTATGCGGAAACACGCTGGAGTCTCAATGCCATTTTCTCTTATATCTTTCTTGAACTGAACGGTAATTTGCCTATATCCAAACTTGTGATTGCATGCATGCACATATGCAAATGTTTTTATGACAGTGTAACTCAAACAAAATCGGTACGCTTTTTATTTGAAAACCATTCCTCGCGCCTTGACGTTAAAGAAATAGGCATAAAAGCGAATACGAAAGTGTTCTGTAAAGCTGGTCTACAAAGCGTATTCTCGCTACTTCGCCGTCTGTTTATAGAATCAAATTACTCGTATCTATTCCCATGATGATGAAATCAGAAAATCAGCCTTACTAACTTGGGGCGAAGGTTCATATGTGAAAGTTTCCATATAAACTTTCGACATTAACGCTACGTGGTTGGAATGTCTCGACCGAAGGATCCCCACAACATCATTATGGTTAAGTCAAGTCACCCTTCTCCTTTTTCTGTCGAACTACATTTCCGTCCTGATCGTATGACAGTCAAACATCGATACACGTTGACGAACCATTACCCGCCTGGAAGCTCGTGATTGATGCAAGTATCAGGGTTGCTCGGTTTAGGTTTTCATTGTTCAATCGGGAGCTAAACATGCTACTCGGTTTGCTTCGTCTAGCCAACCACGGCAATTTCAATAGCTTTACGTGACTGTGCGGTTCCCAGTTGATTAGACTGTTGTTGTTGGACTCCTTCGGTCGATGTCGACCATAGATGTATATCCTTCGGTCGATGTCGACCATAGATGTATATCACAATCGCATGAATGTCAATGTTCTACATCTTTTTGAATGACTAAACAGTCCGGTTC
>JACCGJ010000532.1:0-15384 GCA_013407085.1 Atriophallophorus winterbourni | reverse complement strand
GATGCACAGGCGATACTAAACAAGCTAGCTGGCATTGTGCCTGCATTTGGAATGCGTTATGCAGTGTTCTGCTGCAGGCCATCGACTTATCGAACAACACTTTATTACTTGACAATCAGGCGCTTGAAATTGTAAATCGTTTTACGTATCTCGTTAGTTGTATCAATAATTCTGCATCGTTAGATGACGAGGTCTCGGCACGCATTTC
The DNA here is from genome assembly GCA_013407085.1 of Atriophallophorus winterbourni. Classification (NCBI taxonomy): domain Eukaryota; kingdom Metazoa; phylum Platyhelminthes; class Trematoda; order Plagiorchiida; family Microphallidae; genus Atriophallophorus; species Atriophallophorus winterbourni. Next base: position 15,176 of record JACCGJ010000532.1, on the reverse strand, counting down.
TAAAGCGAATCAAGCAATCCGCAAACTATGTCACCTCTGGCGTCAGAAAGGACTGTCTCCTTTACTCAAGGGTAGAGCTATAAAGCGACAGTTCGGGCTGTGTTACTATATGGGTGCGAAACCTGGACCTTACGTAAAGAACACATTCAGCGTCTCCAAGTATTTGACAACCGGTGTCTCCGCAGCATTCTAGGATTTAGCTGTTACAATCGTATGCGCACCGATGCTCTCCGAAATAAGTTGTTGGGTAGTAATGTCGATATAGAGAAGCAGATCAACCTGCATAGATTACGCTGGCTGGGTCACGTTTTACGGATGCCGGACCACCGACTTCCGAAACAGATTCTTTTGCGACGCCACATCCTGATTGGCGTAAATCTCGGGGTGGCCAAACCGTCACATGGCATAGGCGGTTAAAAACCCTTACTAGTAACCTTTCTAAAGTCGGCGCAGTGCGTTTTCCAGGCTGGTGTCCCCGCGATCACATATCGCAATGTCTAGTTACGCTTCAGGATATGTCCCGAAACCGTGTTCAATGGCGGTCTTGCACTAAGCATCTTCTTGGAGTGTTTGCTTAACCTTGTATGTTGTCAAGCGGCGTGACGAGAAAAGCTTATTATGATGCATGACAGTGAAAGCCGCAAGGAAGCTGCCGTGCTGATGTCGCTCTACTCGTTCACGAAACTTGTTTGAATGTATGTTCCATTCGAGGTGTAGGCACCTCTTCCCAGTTTGTTTGTGCTTACTCTTCTATAGAAGCCGTAGCAATTTAAGTCCCACCCTTCCCCATCTTTTAGGATTTTACTTTTTCATTGTTGTATGGCAGTTACGCATTCGGTACGTGCTACCGGTGTATTGCTGTCTTTGATGATGATGATGACTCGTTTAAAGATAGACGGCCTACACGTGCGTTCATGTCTCCAGCTAAGACAACGATGTCACTTCTCGATGCAAGTCTAACGAGTTCTTGTAATCTTCCATAAAACTCATCCTTGTCAAGTTCAGAGCTAAAGTTAGTCAGTGAGTAGGCAGCAACCACAAACAGGTTGCGGGATTGATTGCGAAATCGGCCCTTCTTGCACGAACCCTGTAGTCTTACTGCACATAGGTGACTGTTGACTGGGCTCCAGTCTAACCATGCGACCTCAGCTCTCTCGCTCAAAACGATTCCGACCCAATCTTTACCAGATACCATGGCATCGTCATCAGTGGACAAGCGTAGATATTGTGACTCGCGTAAGTTCGAAGGATTAGACAATCGCGTAACCGAGCTAGACTTATGCATGCGTGTTTCCGACAAACAGAAAACATCGACATCGAGGCTATCAAGTGTGCAAGCCAAGACTGCCTCTTGTCCGATGCTAGCTAAAGTCCGTACGTTAAATATCGCTAATTTGAATGGTACGAACGAGCGGAAGAACGCTATGGAGGCATTCAAAGTGGCTAAATTTGGAAACCTCGATGGACAAGCGGTACTTCTGTCAGGGCTACCCAAAGAACCACAAAACGGAAAACAGTTATTAAAAAAAGTTTGCATGCAATGTGAGATCATTAATGGCATTGTGGACAGAGAGCGTGAGATCACGCGATCTGTCATTTTTACTTGTATTTTCATAATGGCTTGTGGGCGTGATACTACCTAGTTGCCCAGGCCGAAGTGGGGGTGGGTTGACTTAGGGGGCCCCACTCGGAGCATTTGGCAAAAAAGCCTGAACCACATAGGAAAATAGAGTTAACAGTGAGACTCCGGCGTGTTTTCGCATGCAGCACACTGTCGGTGGCAAATCAATTTAGCACGGTGTTGGCTGCGCAGTATAAAATGCGGATTGTATCAGTACAACGAACAAACGGAATGTAAAGCTTTGCAAAAGTACGAATTCCAAGCTGTTAAGCAACATGTACATAATTTAGGGTCAAATTTATGGCTCTCCTAAGAGTGTTGTTGAGAATTATATAGCGTAGCTCTTCATTTCCATAAGAACGGCTTGCGAAGTCCAAATAACGAAACGAGCAGCTTCTGGCTTATGGAATTTTGGTTTGGATTCTGCACGTACGCTACATCTGGAAATCACTTCACATATTGAGTTGCTGGTGGTTGTCTGCTCTGCATCAGTGCATGCCACTCTACTTGCAAGCGACAAAGGCCAGTTCAAAAGGTTTCAATCATCTAAAACACAAGTACAATAGGTGTAAAAGAAAAGCGGAGGCATAAGATATGCATATTGATTAAAGATAAGGTAATGACTCATTAGCCATTCCACAAAGAGTGTTGCCATCTTCATGCTGCTGATCAGGATCCCTCTGACCCAGCAAAAGTTCAGCTCCCACATCCTCCAAACAGCCAATGTTTCCTCCGGGACATCAATGATCACATAATTAAAAAGAAACGGCAAGATCGGTGTAGTAAGACAATGAATGAATGAGCAACCAACCACACAGTCAGAAGACAACACCTGATTGTAATGCTTTAATTAACTAGAAAATTCTAGCACACAAAGCTGCAAAAGAAAGAGCGTATTAGATGAGTAATAGTTATAACGAGAGCATAAGAACACATGACAATGGAGAGGCCTTATCGCTTACTACCATGGATCGCGAATGAGGATGGCAATTCTCCGTTCACTCGATTCCGCCCCAGCTTCGAATTATCATTATTTCAAAATTCTAAAATATTTCTTTGATATTCCATTTTTTATCAATCACTTCCAAAGAATTTTACGATTAGATTAATCTTACGCCGCTTTAACGCCTACTTCTGTGTAGGCAACCGGGTAGTATCATGCCTACGTTCAACGATGACAATGATGACAACGCTTTGTACCCCCCTTCTCGCTTTGTACATCTCATTGTTTATGTTGAACGGCACCATATCTGTATCAGATTGTGCAAATATAATAATAATAAAATAATAACGTCTGGGAAAACCATGACAGTTGGTCTACGGAACGCTCGGTGCTACTCGAGTAACTGGCGGAGAGTGAAGCTTCAATCTTTATAATCTTGCTCGGTACGAAACCAAATCCGGTCCTCGCAGATCTGTTATTCCCGCTTGGTACTCAAAGGATAAAGTAATATGGAAGCAAATGTTTTAACAACCAATGAAATGTGACTAATACTTTGATGATTTTCGCAGTAATCTCATCGTCTATTTTTAAGCTTGAGCGATCAGTGATTCTCTAACAGTACGCATTCCTCGACCAATATGACAGCAAACAACTTTGGGAACCCAGCCAGATACTTTAGCGCATTGTTTGTACAGTATAGTGAGAGAACTAGACACATATTGGTTGTTGGTGACCAACGTAGGATTCAGTATTCTTTTCCTGTGATCGCCCACTTGTCGGGTGGAATTGTTATGAATGTATTGCTGAGTAATCAGATTATGCCTGACTATCAAGAGACGGAGGAAAAATTATGCTTTAATCGTTTAGATTTTATTAGTATATATTATATCGCACGGATGTGCAATCGCGCAGTACTTCTGTGCTGTGTGGCTAACACCGAGCTAAATTGATTGGCCACCGGTAGTGAGCTGCATGCTGAAACACGCTGGAGTCTCACTACCATTTCTATCTCCCCCTCATATCTGTCTAGGACCTGGGAAACCTGACAGGATCACTTAGCCCACGTGCAGTCTCTGACTGTGCGGTACTTTGCCTGGATCAGACTTGTGCTTTCATACCATACCATTATATCGCAAACCTGGGACTAGGAAAAGTTCCGAACATCCATAGAAGTAAAAGGTGAAATGGGATAACAGTTAACAATAGCTAAGCTGCACAGTAAATAATAATTAAATTAATAACCAAACTGATGAATTGATGAATGCATTTTTTCAATAGTTTTTCAAATAGAACAAAAATAACTGTCTTGACCCGGGTAACCGGATATTAATTCAACCGACGTACAGTCTATAACATTCCCTGGCTCCAGGCTTGTAATTTCCTGTGCTTGATGTAGCGAGTCACATCCGCTGCCTAATATTGTCACCGGATTTTGTGATTTTTAATGAGTGCGAACGCTTACCAGGCGAAAACACAACATTCTTGGAACCCTGATAGCCGAGACTGCCTAGCTGACATTTTATTGATGTATGTCGACAGGTCAGCTAAATATTCTATCGGTGTTAATGCGTATTAGATTTTGATGACATTTTTCTTCTGTATTACAAACTATTTTATTAAAGAACACTTTATTTGCATCTAAAATCGAAATTTTCACTTTTTCAGGTATATACCATGTTCGACCCAAAGTTTATCTTTGAGGATTCCGTAAGTCTCCATAGCTGTCGATCAATTTGAACATTATATAGGAAACCCCACGCCTCCCTGTTAATGCGGATTCTACCGATACTACTGTTCCTGGAACGCGTCTAGTTGATACTTTGATCGCAAAGTTCCGCCAACAAGGAGAAATTCCGGCTTCTGATTCGGATGACGCTGAGTTTCCCCCTGTCATTGATAGTTCACCGCATAAAGGAAACAATGAACAATTTATACTTAAAGGTAAAGAATTTCCAAGGTTTTCTCACATAACGTAGATGTAATACGTGATAAGAAATCTCGAACCAAAAAGCTAAAACCAGAGGTTAGTCTCGCTAAGTTTTCGTAACTTTTTCGTCAGAGTGACAAATACATGTTCAAACAAGCTGTTGACAAATACTGCGAGGTTTCTTCGTTCTTGGATTTAAAATTGTCCAAACCCATTTTGAAAGTAACCCATACTCTTGGATATTTATTTTGCAACATAGTCTTTAACAGAAATGTCTCTGGACAAACCGATGCCTATCCAATGTGCATGCATTCCGGTTGCACTGCTTAACCGAGATATTTGCGCGTGTGCTCGGACAGGGTCTGGGAAAACACTGGCCTTTCTCCTGCCTATTTTAGAACGCCTGTCAAAAAAGCCTCATGGCCGAACCGTCACACGAGCTCTAGTTATTAGTCCCACCCGCGAACTGGCTGTTCAGATATTCCAGGTTGCGGAAAAGTTGGTCAAATACTGCCCGAAAATCAGTGTCCAGCTCGCTGCAGGTATTGCGGAATATTTCCTGTTTAGTTTCATCCAGGTGGTCTTGATTCACGTTCCCAAGAGGCATCGCTTCGTCAGAATCCGGATCTGGTAATCGCTACACCAGGTCGCTTGATTGATCACTTATCCAATGCACCCAGCTTCAATATAAATCAAATTGAGTATCTGGTCTTGGATGAAGCAGACAAGTAAGTAAAACGTTAGATTTCCCGGTTATTTTGTTTTTGACAGACTTTTGGATGAATATTTTGTGGAACAAATCAGTGAGATTATAAAGTACTGTGGAAAGCAACGACAAACTTTATTGTTTTCCGCTACGATGACCGAAAGCGTAAGTTCCGTTCACTTATTATCACTATTCTCATGCTTCTTGTTGTGACTTATTACGGTGCCGTTGTCTCGTTCTATGATTGGATATTTATATTCAATAAATAAGTTCTGATTCGAACGGTGAAGAAAAATTGGCATACTGTGTGATATTGAAAGCTGCCAGCAGGTGTCCGGCAACATTGGATAGTCTGAAAGACCGCTTGTAAACCAGCTACTTTCAACTTTCCCGATTCTGAAAAGAAGATTTTTTTAAACGGTGATGGTATCAGTTGACGTGCTTGCATCTCTACATTATCCTTATGGATTTCATTGGGTTGTTAGACAACTCATTCTCAGCTAATTTAGTTTAACTTTACTACCTGTTTGGAGCTGGCCAACATGGTTGTTTAAACTCATTGTTATCGTTATCATATCCATCGCTAATAGCTAGTACCGAGTGCTTAATTTCCGCACAACGGTGACACAATAAAATCCGAAATAAAGAGTTCCGGGACCTGTAGAATATTAAGTACAGACACACCTCGAATCAATCACTAGTTCACTCAAGTGTTGTGAGCAGGTAGAGCGACACCAGCCCGACAGATTCCTTGTGGCTTTCACTGCCATGCATCATGACAAGCATTCCTTGCCACTCTCTTGACCAGATTAATCTCCAAAATGATGCGGACAACATGACCGTTACTGAACGCGATTCTGAGCCCTATCTCCGCTAGTGTTTAGCCACTGAAAAGTTTAGTTTCTCCTACCTCACCCAGGCAAATGGGTTCCCACAACTGCAGTCAGTTTTGCTGTTATGGACGTCATCTCCTTGAGTTATCTCAGCGTCTGACCACACTTACAATCACGCCATTCCGAGTTTGCGTGGCAAACGAAACCGCTTTTGGAAACGATGATTTTCTGTTTTGTAATAGATGACCGAACCATAGAAGTTGATACATGTTAACTTGTTTTTCGTTATATAATTCGCTACCAAAGATTCTATCACGGTTTGTCACGTTACCTATCCGATCACGCCAACTAACTCAAGCGATGGCGCTGAGATAGCAATTAATAAAGGTGTGCAGCGCTTTAATTCTTTTTTTCAGTCTTCACATCCAACTTCTCATATCTGTCTAGGCCTGGGCAACCTGACAGTCTGTTAGCTCACATGCAGTCTGTGACTGTGCGGCACTTTACCTGGATCAGGTTTGTGCTTTAATACATACACATGTGTACAGCAAGCATGCCTGAAGTGCTGCCCTATAGAATCTGCCTCTTAGCTTTAAAGATAAACTGCTCTAATGTCACGGAGACCTAAGTTATACATGTTACGGTTATATCAGAATTACTGACCGTCTCTCGTTTTTCAAACACGCTACTATTAATACAACTTCTCAATTAGGTAAGTCTGCATTTACAAGTTCCTCATGGTCAAAATTGCGGGTTTTGCTACATCATTTAACATAAGTTGCAATTGGAAATTGCAAAGTGCATACAAAGAGATGGTAGAATACTACATCGACTTTTTTCAATTTGCTTGAGCATCCGTGTAAGGATCGAAGAGAGAAACTAGTTCGTTAGTATTGGCAGAATCTATATCATGGCCTATCTGAGTGTCAATTATCAATATGTCTGCGTCACATGCCAACATTGTAATGTCAATGTCAATTTAACAAATGGAAATATTGGCATCCCTATCTTACAATATTTACCTAAAGAAAGTTGGATGACAGGCTATTTACACTAAACAATAAGTCCCTATAAGCCGAATCGAGTTCATTCTTAAAATAGCACCATCGTAGGCTTCTTCTAATTGTGGAAGGTGAATATATGATCGACACATCCTTTACCCACAACTAACTCCCAAGGCCATTGACAGAATGTGTTCCCTATACAGACGAGGCACGAAGGCAGAGATTGAAGCAAGATCACTGTATTGAAATGTGCAGGGATCACTCTCCTTTGATCAGAGCATAAATTTCGCACACCTTTCTTGAAAATCGGTAAGACGAAATAGGTTTAATTTCACATGCGATCCAGTGTGCTTGGTTCGAGGCTTGCAGTCTATATGTACATACGTTGGTAGCGACGTTGATTGGATACCACTCGCGTGCTTTATTCTGAGCTACATTGGCTACTTCGAGTGATGCAATAGTGTTTAAAAAACAACACAAAGCTGGGCAACTTGGCATAATCAGTGGAGTAGCCTGAGCCCACAGAAAGCGATGAGAGTAGTAGTAAGACTGCAACACATTTCTGGCAAGACTGAAGCACCGCACAATTGCAGGGGATAGGTTGTGCAATATATATATATATTATTAGAACACGAAACCACACCACAACACTATCCCATTTTCGAGTCTTAACTTCTACAACAACCTCATTCAAGGTCTCCGTTTTCCCACTACTGTCTTATCGCTTGAACTCAATATTTGGTTCACCGCAATATTCAATATTCACACTCGGATAATCTGTCATTGTCACAGCTCCGAAGCAATCTGAACGACTGTTCAGGGTTTTTCGACTTTCATGCCATGGTTTGATATCGTGACCCATTTACGGCCATCGCAACTACTTATGAATGACTTTATGGCCTCAGCACGTACACTCGTAAATTGTTAGCGAATCTATAGTAACTAATAATCACTTCACACGCTGTTCCTGCAACCGATTGGTCAATGAAAACGCCAAATTAACATGCTATTCCGCCTATCTCGAAATTATACTTGCAATGAATACAAGATCTCTGATGTTTTTGTCTCAACCGTTTATGAGGGTGGGCAGTCAAACCAATATAAAATTGTCGTTTTTGACCTCATCGATGCTCTCAATGTGTTCACGTATATCAAAATATTAAATTTCGGCTTTTTTTATAGAAAAATACACCTCTTCAGCATATCAGGCAAATTATCGTTGCTTTTATTATTGTCTATAGGTCAAGGAGTTGGCTACACTTTCACTCAAAGATCCAGTCCAAGTTTTTCTCAATCAAGCTACCGCAGTGGCTCAGCGTCTGCATCAGGAGTTCGTCCGTGTTCGACCACATCGTGAAGAAGACCGTCCGGCTATGCTAGCTGCCATGCTTTATCGAAGTTTCGCGCGTCGTTCCATTGTTTTCATGGCCACCAAAAAAGATTGTCATCGTATGCACGTCGTTCTCAGTCTGCTGGGTCTACGCTGTGCGGAATTACACGGAGATATGACACAACCACAACGCCTGGACGCTCTTCGACGTTTCACCCACACTACAGAATCACGATCCGAAAACGGAAAGAGCCAGAACGATGAAACTAATAACGCGTTATCACAGGACAACGTCTCGTCAACCAATGTACCACCGCCCGTCGATATTTTGCTAGCAACTGACTTGGCTGCTCGTGGTCTCGACATAGCTGGCGTTGAAACGGTCAGTCTTTTGATATTTCTTACCCGATAATCCTTCAGTCATTCTGACAGGGACGAGCTTTTGTTTTAATTAATATGGCGTCGAGTTAAATGCTCTCCAACAATGTAAAGAGATGGTGCGGTAAACTGCACTCAATCGGGGTTTGATCCTAATAGCCCATTCCTCAAGGTGCAGTATTTTGTGCTGTGCAGCTAACACCGTGCTAAATTGATTGGCCAGAGGTATTGAGCTGCAGGCTGAAACAGACTGGAGTGTCACTACCATTTCTTGTTCTTCCTCATATCTGTCTATGCCTGGGCAACCTGACAGTATCTTAGCCTACGTGCAGTCTTCGAATGTGCGGCACTTTGCCTGGATCAGGCTTGTGCTTTCATACCATACCATACCATACCAAGGTAGAGGAGAAACTAATTAGGTTGTATCACTCAAAGCGAACTGTGCAGTCACTCAGCGACCAGACAAACGAAGGGTATCGTGCTTGTGTTCTTTTGCACTAATGGACTACTTTTGATTGTCTTTGTCTAGGTTGTGCAAACGCTTTAATTGTTCATTGTGTCGGCCATTAAGTGGTATTAATAGTGATGAAGTGTCGCACATGTTCTTTGCGTTCTACCGTGTTCCTGTGACCTGGTCGGTGACTGTATACTACCTACAGTGTTCGGAACTCTTGTAATGTGGTAAACAATATCTGTTCTCAAATTACATCATCATCGCCAGATCCCGATTGGTGCGGAATCCGAAAAGGCCAAACCTCCACATGACACAACTAACCAGATGCTCTAGAAATTAGCTAATATCTGTGCAATCCATCTTCTATGCTTGAATTCCTACGTTAGGATCTCTCGGCGGTTAGTTACACATAAGCGTGTCTGAAGCCCTTTCCAATGACCATTCCATCATATGCGAGGCATTGGTATCTTTGCGCAACCGTGTATGTCTATCAATTGTACCGATGAGAGGTAACCTGTTGAAATGGCAGCTACGCGAAAGCCATCTTGCTGATGTAGTTCCCCTCATTCGTTGATGCTTGATTGTTTTTTTGCATTTGTCAGAGACGTCGTTGTCTAACCTAATTTTTATGTGTAAATAAGTTGCGCTTGTATGTCACTGTTGGATACGGTCGGTACAACCAACCTGTTCAATAACATGAGCCCACACTCATGTAGATAGGGTTTAAACCCATGATGAATAACAAATAAGCTCATTTGCATGCATTTCCATCCCATATATCCTATCGACGTGAGCATGGGCTCATGTGATTGAACAAGTTGGTCGTACCAACCGTATTCAACAGTGACATACAAGCGCAACTTGTTTTCCATTCTTCCACTGTTTCGAGCGCATGCGGATCCTGATCCTACTGTCCCTACCTGATGAGTGTAAGCAGTACGAAGCCGGTCGTGGTGTGTGTGATGGAAATGCATACAAATGATTTTTTTAAAAGTTTTATGTATATTCGCCATCTTCAGCGTCTAAAACATTGGGAGACTACCTGCAAGCAAACAATGCATACGTACAAATGCCCGATGTGCAATAGTGTTTTACCAGAGGTACTGAGTAGCATGCGGAAACACGCTGGAGTCTCACTGCCATTTTCTCTTTTATCTTTCTCGGTCTGCGCGGCAATTTGTCTATATCCAAACTTGTGATTACATGCATACACATATGCAAACGTATTTATGGCAGTGTAACTCAAACAAAATCGGTACGCTTTCTATTTGAAAACCATTCCTCGCGCCTTGACGTTAAAAAATCGGCAGAAAAGCGGATACAAAAGTGCTCTGTAAAGCTGGTCTACGAAGCCTGGATTGTGTTTATAGAATCAAATTACTCGTATCTAATGGTATGATGCTGAAATCAGAAAATCGGCCATACTAACTTGGGTCGAAGGTTCATATGTGAAAGTTTCCATATAAACTGTCGACATTAACGCTACGTGGTTGGAATGTCTCGACCGAAGGATCCCCACAACATCATTATGGTCAAGTCAAATCACCCTGCGCCTTTTTCAGTGGAACCACATTTCCGTCGTGATCGTATGATAGTCAAACATCGATACACGTTGACGAACCATTACTCTCCTGGAAGCTCGTGATTGATTCAAGTATCAGGGTTGCTCGGTTTAGGTTTTCATTGTTCAATCGGGAGTTAAACATGCTACTCGGTTTGCTTCGTCTAGCCAACCACGGCAATTTCAATAGCTTTACGTGACTGTGCGGTTCCCAGTTGATTAGACTGTTGTTGTTGGACTCCTTCGGTCGATGTCGACCATAGATGTACATCACAATCGCATGAATGTCAATGTTCTACATCTTTTTGAATGACTAAACAGTCCGGTTCCGGTGGAACAATCTCTCCAGCAGCGTGTGCAACGATAGTCTGAACACGGTTGTAGGGTTTCAGTTGCACACCGGCGGCGTGATCTGCGTTCAGCAGCCAAGAGCTGCATCTGCTCCTCCTCAGCTTGCAGACGACGCTTTACACAGTGCCTCCAATGTGAGCGGCCAAGAGCAAGTTCTTCCCAACTCGCCGGGTCAATATCAAGCACTTTCATATCTCTTTTCCAAACGTCTTTGTACCGCAAGTGCGGTCTGTCCAATGGTCGACTTCCTAATTGCAACTCAACATAGAGTAGATCTTTCGGAATACGACCATTTTCCATTCTGTAGACATGACTAAGCCACTACAGGCGGCACTGTTGAAATACATGCTCTGTAGACCAGCTTTTGAAAGCATGATTAGACTAAAAATCTATAATTTGCTTCTTGGACATAAAAGTAAATTGGTTGCCGAATACGAAGGTTACTTAAATTGTTTCACACAGCACTAGGGTCCCGAAACGAGAATAGGATCACCACATTGTAAAGTATATAGCAACCTCACCGTAGGTAGTTCACTTCGAGCTACCCAATCCAAACACCGCGAATTTCACTCTTTAACTTCAGGTAATCAACTACACGTTACCGACAACGTTGAAGCAATACATACATCGTGTCGGTCGTACTGCGCGGGCTGCGAACACCGGTCGGTAAGTCTGCCTTGTCATCTGGTAGTTTACTAACAGTTTGTGACGATTTTGTTTGTCAAACGGTTTCCAGCACGTCTCTGTGTGACCCTTTGTTACCATTTAATGGCGTCATTCATTCAATGGCCACTGTTACTGATTTGGAGGGTCTGTTATGACGAGAACTCGAGAGGTTTTATTTTTACAATATTGCAAGAATTAGACAAGATGATGTATCGGTCTGTTTTGTACTCTTCACTACATCTATTTTATTTTTTTCGTTACATATAAGAGGCAGAATGTATTCCGCAGCGTTGTGGAGAATCACTTGATGTTTTCAAGGAAGATGTGCAAACTTAACGCTCTATCCATTTGGTAATCGGTGATTCATCTGTCATCACTCGGCTTGATTCCTCAATATGTAGTGGTTGCCTTGCCTTTCACAAAGAACGGCAGATTTATAAACAGCAAGCAGGATTCCATCGCGTTAAAGGAAGTGTCGATCACACATTTGCTAACCTATCGAAGTTAGACACGCTCATATGCAGCCCACGATATCAGTCCTTCTTGATTTCTATATAGCCTTCGCTTCTGTTAATATCCGTCTATTGTTTATTATCTTATCGTACAAAACTATTTCGCTAAAGCATGCAAACCTATTTCGGACACTATTTCTATTATCTTGGCACACTGGTTTGGGTACTAGCTTATGAACCAACTTTCCTTCGGTCAATGATATGCGACATGGGTGTCCAACTTCTCCGTTTCTGTTCAATTTTTAATTGCCACACATGAGGCATTCAGATCGGCTGTGGTGGACATATTTATGATCAGTTCTTACGGGGATGCTCAATCTTCTTCAGACAAACCATGTGCTTTACAGCTTCCAACGCTAGTTCTCTTGCAGGAATTAAATTCTGCTGATAGTTGCGACGGCATGCTTAAGTAGTTTTATCACTGGTACAGTGCGTGTTTAATTATTGAGATCTCGTCCGGAATTCTGAAGCAATGGCGGCATTATTAACATGGGACATCTGTAGCGCCTCAGTGGTTTGTTAATAAAACTAAAGGGTGGCGTGTATTCGACGAGATTTCGTGCGGTCTTGTTGTCTTGATGTAAATTCTGATCCTATAAAAGTAGAGTTAAGACGTGTGCACGGATGCGCAATCATACACTACTTATGTGCTGTGCGGCTAACACCGTGCTAAATTGATTTGCCACGGGTAGTGAGCTGCACTCTGAAACAGGCTGGATTCTCACTACCATCTTTATTTTCTATTTCTCATATCTGTCTAGGCCTGGGTAACCTGACAGTAACATCGCCCACATGCAGTCTCTGACTGTGCGGCACTTTGCCTGGAACAGGCTTGTGCTTTCATACCATACCATATAGAGTGAAGACGTCTTCAATTTTTCGATAATCATTTGTTGGATTTAACTGGCACCGTCGGATACGTATCTCAACTATCTCGGATTTGTCACTCCACAAGCAGAATGATGGTCAAACTCTGACGTTCGTTAATCAGATTTGAGCTTTGGCAACCAACCCGTCTCCATGGTTTGTCTCAATGAGTTTCGTCTTCCCGGTGGCTAATTAGTTTTAGAAATGACTCTGACTCGTGTCCACTCTTGTTGTCACCTCGTTCTTAGAATGTTTGATTAATTTTTCGCTTTGTCAAGTGAATTGACGAGGAAAGCTTATCATGGTTTGCACGAGCGGCACTGTAATGAACCTATCGTACTGAAGCTCTACTCGTTCAACAAATATCATTGAATGCATGTTTTATTTGAGGTATAGACACCTCATGGAATTCCGTCTTCACAACAACAGACACCTCATCCGGTTGCCGCTGTACTCATAATTCCAAAACCTGGATAACTTTTTAGTCCCACCCTCCCTATCAGTCTAACATTTTATCGTTTCCTTGTTGTTTGACAGTTTAGCCGCTTACGACTTCCTACCGATGTCATGATGTATTTGTATTTCAGGGCTGTCTCCTTGGTTTGTGAATCGGATCGGAAGTTGTTGAAAGATATCATCAAGGAGGCTCCATATCCCGTCCAGTCTAGAATAATTCCACCAGGTAGGCGCTATTCGATCACGATAGTTATCAAGTTTTCTTTTCGCCATGTGACCTGCTTTCGGCAATTTTTTCGCCGGTCACCAGCAGTGATCCATCGAGGCTTCCTCCTATGAGTGTTTGTTCCTTCCTCAGAGTGTCTTACATTTACTTTCATAGAATTTCATCGTTTCCGGTTGACTTGGTTGTAGCCAAATTCTTTTACCTGTTTCCTGTTCTTTTTTCTTCCTCATATCTGTCTAGGCCTGGGCAACCTGACAGTATCCTAGCCCACGTGCAGTCTCTGATTGTGCGGCACTGGATGGATCATGCTTGTGCTTTCATACCATACCATACTCACTGTAACCTTGCTACAATTAGTGTCTTACTGATATGATATACAGTGTCTTGCCAAATCGTACCCTAATACCGGGTTTCTAAGTACGCTTATATTCGTCTACTCTACTGGCGTATTTTAACCTGGATGAAAACAAGAACAAGTGATCAATGCTACAATCATCATTGCCTATTTCCTAATCAAACAATCACTTAGCTCTTTGCTGTATGTGGGGAAATTAGGCCACGCAAAACTAGTGGATAATTTACTTTTCATCCAGATCAGTTTCAACAATCATGTATACCAGCTGTGAGACGACAAAACGCCCACCATGTTACGAATGGTTTTGCCTTCGCCCACGTGCAGTCTTTGACTATCGGCAATTTTCCTGGGTTCAGGCTTGAGCTTTCAAACAGGGATAAACGTGCGAAGTAACCATCCTACCGCACCCGACAACCTGTCTTCGTGCCATGATTACTTATTTATATAGGCTTTAAATCCGCGCGTTTTGTTCCAACTCTCGTTGTTAACTTATTACTCACTTTCACGCCTCGTGTTTTTAGTCTCATCTCATACCTTGTTCTCTTACAATTTTTCCTGCTTCATTGAACATACTCTCTGGGAATCTGACTTGCGTCAAACTCATTGTTCAAGAGGACATATATCACATATCACTTTTGATCTGGCAAGCTTCTGTGTCTCAAGTTAAACGTTACCCAATACCTGCTCTAACCGACTGCACTCAAATTTCTTTGCATTATGAATACGATCGGCCCCAAACATAATCCAATTGAGATGCTGTTCTTGAACCAGTATTGTTCTCACGCAAACGGTTTTCTAATATTACTCTTACTAATAAGCTGTCATGTCGAAATCATCTCCTTAATGTATGATATGCTGTTTTGTCCTTAATGTGCGCTTATTGACTAATAATCAGTCCGAAGCTGATTGTAAAACCTCATTTCATTCATTCGTCGATCAGTCAACACATAGCATGGTATGAAAGCACAAGCCTGATCGAGGCAAAG